>APFE030373546.1:0-16404 GCA_000404065.3 Pinus taeda
AGTTATTGCATGGTCCTCCAATTTTAGTCGCACAAATGAAATTTGTTATCCTTCCTCAATCTAATGGATGTTAAAATAAACATCCAGTTTCTACAACCAATGGTTCATATTCAAAGAGACGATCTCACTTTGGTATGGCTTAATATCAACTTTTGATTCCATTTTAAATAGGGATGGATTCATTGCACTCGAGCCAGATTGACCTTTTTTGGATTCTTTCTTCGATTGGTTCTTCATTTCTCCCTAATCTTTTGATCCCCATTCAGATTTATACTCTACATTCAAACCGTCGTCTTCTCTTAATATCCTTAGCTTTTTATTCAAGGCCTCCATGAGGAGGCTTATATTATGGTTGATATCTACAACTTTTTGTTCTAGCCACATAAACCTAACCTCTACACTATCATGAGGTTCATTTAAAAATTCGTCGACCATGATTAGGGTTTTATGATTTTCATCCCTATCGATATAGAAATCTACTCTAATATGAAATGATATGAAAGGTACCATGTATATTCCACTGTAAAGTTCGTAACAATAGATCTAATAATAAAATATTTAAATCGGGAATCTACACTGTTACAATTTTATTAAACTTCAAGATTTGTAAGTTTAACTGAAATTAGTTCATGCATGTGAATGGGAATTATGAAAAAAAGTAAATAATGAAAAAATAATCTCACACACACACATAATACACAAGTTATGCTATGAGAAACCCTTTCCAGAGAAAACACAACTAGATGGTGAGGTCGCTTCACTCTCTTTCTCTGTCTGGAAAATAAGGCTACAGGTACGCAGAATTAATGCTTGTGGCCTGTGGGCTACTATAGTGCATATATCCTCTCTGTGCACTCGACCTCCTATCTCTCATGGCTATATTTTCTCATGGAAAAAAATTCTCTCGAAATAATGGGATGCTTCTTCCTCCTAGTGGACCGGTTATAACACAGTCTGACAACCTACTAGTGGTTAAGTTTGACAACATCAACTCTTAACTAGAGTTACAATATAGACTAGTCTAGAGTATTTTACATCAAAAACACGTGGATAGCAACTTTTCCATGAATAATCGGGGTTGACACGACATCCTCCTAAACTATAGGTGTGAAAATAGGAAGGTCAAGTTCTGAGTGAAATAATTTTTGCATTTAGACTACAATTGACATTCTTCTTGCACTGTTGGAAATATATCTATGTGTATAATAACATAAAATGGTGCTACACTAAAGAAAAAAAGATTTAAGCCGAAAAACATGTCATTTTATGACTCAGAACACTCCCAAAAGGTTTAAGTCCCTGCTTTTCCAAACTGGGTCCCGTCAGTAAAAATAGTCGTGGGAGTTGATTAATCCACTTTTGTCCACTAAAAATGCATCGAGGTGGATGAAAAATAATATAATGATCCAATCTAGATCAACCATTGAAAACCAAATCCCATTCTCACAACATGTACACTTTCACTAGTAGATTCTTGTAGCATGTTTGTTAACAGATTCCCATAAAAAAACTTTATTTTTCCTATCTTCCATGACTTGAAATGAATTTTTTTTTCAGATAATGTGGATTTCCTAAGCCCAATAATGCTTATGCATTAAACACCATTGGTAAGAAAGAAAAATCATGGACTTCTAGTTCATGTGGTAACTGTTCTAGAGGTTGAATAACCTCGTAGGAATGCTTATTCATTTTTTGAAACATACAGTGCATCTGTAGGTCCCCTATTTTTCCATTTGACTAAATAATCCTTTCAAATATTCCTCTTACCAATTATCTTCGCTAAAATATATTCCACTTATTCAAAAGGTTTAACTCGTAATTGTTCCTTCCACTCAACTAGTGTACCTATCTCATCATTATTTTCCTCTTCATGGAACTCATATAGATAAACCACATTGAATATCATAGACATATCTAAGTCTCTTGGAAACTATAGCTTATAGGAATTTTCAAAAAAAATTCTAAGGATTTTGCATCGGCCTATTTTATTGTATTCTAGCTTTTTGTAAGTGCCCTTGGGGAATCTTTCCTTCTATAGATGTGCCATTACTAACCCATGCTCTTCAAAAACAAAAACAAAAATCTTTTCAAATCTCCTTTCTTTGTATACCCTTCATCAATTTATTGCAGTCCTTTCTTCACCTACTCATGCATTTCCTAAGTTTTTTGTGAAAAATCACTTGCATCAACACTCTTCCTTTTCTCCAAGTCTAGAAACCTTATTAGGTAGAAAACACCATTGAGTGACCAACCAAAAACAATCTAAAAAGGAGTCTTACCAGTTTTTTCCAGTGCCAAGACCATACCCCACTGGTTTAGATTTTGCCACTTAAGCTTCCTAGTGAATTCCTAAGACTCTTGTTCACTACTTCAATCTATCCATGTATTTTTTGATGATAAGCTAAAATACACAATACTTTAGATCCCATTTTCTTCCAAATTATCCTCTAGAAATGACCCAGAAATCTTGTATCTCTATTTGAAGTATTGGTTCTTCGATAACCATGAAGTATCACCACTTCTTTGAAGAATAAAATCACGACTTTGGTAGCATTGCTTGTTTTTTTGCATGTATGCGATGAAATGAACTATATTTCAAATGAAAATGATTCTCTTTGTCTTTGCTGAAAATCAAAATGTCATCCATGTACACCACAACACATTTTCCAAAAGTGATTTGAAGATTTCATTCACGATTGTCATTAATTAACTAATGGAATTAGTTAGCCCAAATGGCATAACCAAACATTTAAACATTCCATCCTTTTTTTTGAAATAAATCTTCCACTCATCACCTTCCCTTTGTCACGTACCTATATTTCAACCATTTTTTTTGTTATATAATTTCTTTTTAAGTAATGATTTTTTCCATACACATTGATATAAAGAACTTGGTTTTCATTTTTCCCCACTTGATGGTTTATACACCTAAATATTATTATCTTTTTCAATAATCCCCACCTTAACTTTACTAGGAATTCTCCTAGACTAATGAAATCAACCCAAAACAAGATTGGTATTATTCCTCTTAACATGCATATATCATAATACATAGTGTATATATGGTTTCCATACATTACGGAAAATGCAACGAAGACTTGGAATAATGGCTTTGCATGAGCTTTATTAAGAAACATTGATTTCCAAACTTATATTCCATATTTCTTCCTAGCAGTGGAAATCATGTCAGATTAAGGGGCAAAATGGGTAAACGGCCATGGAAATGCATGAGACAAGCTAGTAGTAGCCACATCACCATGACCCATGTGAACATCATGTGACTGTTAGTACTATTACCATCTAAATGAGGGATATTAAAATTGAAAAATCCAAATGTGGGGATTCATTCACCCAAACCCTAACATACAAAATTGAGTCGGTCTCCATTTCATTTGGGTTTTCTCCCCTACTGAAATGTGTCATGCTTGCAAAGCGACGCCATGAGAGGTTCATGTGTCCTAGCACCTGTGGCTTATTATGGGGATCTTTTGGCAGTTATATTCCCTCCTCTCCTCTAAAAAAAATAAAGGTTACAAGATTTCTTCTTCACCTTCACAGTAGTAGCTCAAGAAGCTTTGTTTTATGCAAATTGATAAATTTTCTTCGTATGTCGTTCCAGGGTTTCTCTCAAGCCCATAGTGATAAGGTAATTTCAACTCATGTTTATGTCTATCTCGCGATTTCCATGGAGATTTTACATGGTGGTCTCTACAGGTAAAGTCCATGATATTTTCCATGTTTCATTGCTTAAGAGGTGTGTCCAGAATGTTAATCATGTGACTTATTGATATGTATTTTAGGTTGAACTAGAAGGAGAATTCTAGCCAAAATCTCAGAGCCTTTTTTAGCAGAAATAAGTCATGCTATGGAACCAATAAATCAAGCATATTAAAGTGTAGTGGGAGCACTTTAGGCCCAATGAAGCTACATGGGAGATGGTTGATCAGATACAGGCTTTGTATGGCTCCTTATTTTTTGGTTGAGTAGATGTGTTTGGTATATGTATTTTGGTTATACTTGTGTGTGTGTGTCTTGTAAATACTACAAGGATTTGTCTTATAGATCTCCATAAGAATTATGTTGTAAATGTTGCATGAAGATGTGTTATAGAGCTCTAATAAGAATTATGGTGTTCATGGTTTTGGTGGTTTAGTATGATGTAAATGTCGCATCTAGTTGTGTTATAAAGCTCCATGGGAAGCACGTTTTGTTGTTTATAATCAACATTGAACACCGAGGATAGTGTTCCACCAACAGGGAGGGGTTTCTAAAAGCCCTTGATTAATTTTCCATGTAAATAAAATAATACCAAGGTCATGGGACACGTATTCCAAGATGAATGGTGGGAAAACATTAAATGTGGGCATCACTTGTGGTGTAATAATGGATATGGAAATTTCCAAAGGCATTGGAAAAGGGAAGGAGGCAATAATTGGCATTTAATTATGAAAACAAAGGAAAATAGGTGAAAATGAAGATGAAGAGACACAAATTTGCATGCAAGGTAAATTAGAGGAAAAATGAAGAAAAAGGAGACATCAATAATAAAAATACATCAGAAAAACGGTTGATGGATTTAATTAGTTTAGCATTCATCTCTATTACATCATTGGACACTTAGACTATTCTTCAAGCACTCTAACATTCACTTGGATTTGGAAGAAGACAATCAAGAAAGAAAAGGGGAAGCAAACGAAAGCAAGGAAGTGCAAGGAGACAATTGTTACACATTATTTTCTCACCATTAGGAAAATGACCACCAATCTAGATACCTTGTTATCCTATGAAGTGTTCCAAATAGATCCTTTAGAATGTTGGAAGAAAAACAATCCCAAAGAAACGAAGAATCATAAGTTATCTTGCTTAAAAACCTATTTTCAAGCATTGTCACACTTTTCGTAGTCACTACCTGTGTGAATGTAGTTTCAATCATTGATACCTATGGATATTGTTTCTTTGTTCACCATTAAAAGGTGCAACAACCTCTTAACATAGGTAAAAATAAAAATAAGAAACAATTTCTATAAGCTTTGTTGGGGGAATATTTCCCAACTAGAAGGCATCGAGCTCCTACCTACTTGGGCCTCATCCCTTGACTTGTGGATCAAACTCCTGCTCTTTGTGGAACCGTAATCCCTATTTTCATGGATCCTGTCCCTTGAGAAGAGGATATCAAACCTCTTCCTATTGGGCTATAAATTTAACACAAACCAAAGGAAATGTGTTGAATTTTTTATGTAAATGTATGTCATCAAATTGGGGAAGTGAGTCACTTAAGGGAAGATTGGAGACTATTGTAAAGAGGTTTGCAACATCAAGGCTAAGGTTGTTTTTTTTTTTCATTCAATTATAATACAAAAGAGTGTTTCTTTTTCACTATATTATTCAATGGAGTTGTTTTATTATGTCTTTACTTCCATTTTTCCATTGATAATGATATTTAGGTACTAGTCTCCTTGATCACTAGTATAAGTTTTATTGAATCATTTATATGTCATATACCTTCGATCATTATTTGTTATTGTGTTTGAAATTATCGATTCTAATCATTGGGAAGGTGCATCAAACCATAGCAAGTATCTTCATCAAGCATTTCATTTGAAAGGTATGGGCCTTGTTCTCGAATACTCTTGCTTATGATTCAATAGGAATGGACCTAGGGAAACATTTACTAGTTTGTTTGCTTGTCATTATATTCAATCATTCAGTCTAGATTGAGTTTGTCTTATCCCCAAGATGATATTTTTCCACCTAAAAAAAATTATATCAACAACTAGAACACACTTAATTTGTAGGTAATAGGTTGCATGTGTGATCTCCTTATTGTTTTTTGAATGCACGGTATATGCATGTGGTTACTTGGCTTTTTGTTATTATTAGCATGGGGAATTTCCTTGATTAACATTGGTTTTAGCCTTACCTTGCTATTTCAAGGATAGTCGTGATGTAGTGGGTTCGCCGTTTGGTTTTCTGATTGGTTCTCAAGTTTCCTATGGCTATGGGTTGGGGAAAATTCTCTGGAGCCTTGAAATAGCTTGGCTTCCCTAGAGGTTGTGGGTTGAGAAAGGAGATCTCTGGAGACTTGTAACAACGTGGGTTCCCTTGAGGTTGTGGGTTGAGTTACCAGTTCCTAGATCCATGGACAGGTTGGGTGGTGACCAATCTGGTTGATGTTACTTATTTATAGACCGTATAGGTGTCATGACTATGCCTGAGGGTTGAGGTGGTTTGGAATTTGGAAGCCCTGGTTAATTTTATTTTTATTTAACCCTTATGATCCCACATTCATGCTTGGAATATGGTCACCCAGGGTGATTGGTTGAAAGAGAGATTTTGTTCATCCCAATATATGGTCATGTGGTACATGGAAGTCCCTCAATTGGTTGGAATTTTCATATGTCAATACAAGTTACTTTTCTATTGTGATCTATGAGCACTAGTACTTATTATTAAGGTTACCTTACGCCTATTTTTTCATAGTTTCTATTATGGTTATATGTTGGTTATAAGCTTGATTTTATGATGTGCTCTAACTATGGCACCTGCTCATGATTTGATAAGTTACTTGATGGTTGATGAATGCATGGGATAAGAAGTGTTGTTGCAGCCAACCTAAGAGGGCATATAGCATTCTTGGTGATTCTCAAATGAAGTTCTGAAGTTTATGATAAGATATGCATTTATGACCTCTAGCTTACATATTTACTATATGTTTGATAAAATGTCTATCTTGCATTACACATGTCTAGGCCAAAATCTTGCTCAGGCTTCAATTTTTTAGCATGCTTATCATCATTTTCATGTTTTTGGCAAGCTACAAGAAGTGTTGGTTGGTGTTCTGGAGGCTATCCTAAAAATGTGGCATAGATATCATGACTTCATGCATAGAAAAAGGAATTTTGGGTCATAACCACATGCAGGAAGGCTTATGGGTGCATTTGGAGCCTCATGACCACATTCCCAATGTGTTGAGGGTGCAGTCAAGGTGTAAACCTAGTGAAATAGAGCTCCAAATCAGAGATAAATCACCTAAGGTGGTTGGTAGGATCATGAGTGATCTACAACCATAGAGGGATGACATTTTACTCCCGGTTCGTAGGCCCCACTTCGATAAGTGGAGCCTAGAGGTTGGATCATGTCATAGTCACACTCAACTCATTTTTACCTTGGTGAGCTTATCAAAGTGGGTAAATATTGGAGGAGCTACAATTAACCTATCAATCGACCCTTCCATCCATACTAACCTCAACATCCTCAATAGGGAAACCCTTCACAACGATGCATGCCCTAGGTAGCCCAACCTCCTACCTTTTTTCCTCCTCATCCACATAAACTACCACTAATGCATAATAACCCACCTAAGAAACCTTAGATGCCTTCCCAACCCAATATGAATGAAAACAAAAAGCATGTACAATAGGTCTATAGTGGGGAAACATCATGACATGCTTATGCTATGGAAATCCAGGAGATCAAAAGTAGGTCTGGGAAGGTACCTCCAAATACTTACCCACCTTCTCCACTTGAAGATCTTAAAGAAGAGAAAGAAAATAGTGCCCCTTAAGCCAATTTTCCTCCTTATCCTCAATGGTTGCTCAAACCTAAACAATACACCCCAAAAGAAGCTCAACTTCTGGGAGAATTTAAAAACTTTTGTCTTACGATAACCCTTCTCTAAGCCATCAAAGATGTTCCCATTTACAAAAAGCTCATGTTGGATGAGTGTTTCAAGAGTCCTAGAAGAACATAAAGAGGTGCCCCCACTGTTAATGTATTTGGGAAACTATCTGATATAATGCTTGGGAGGGTTATCTCCCCAAAATAATTGGATCCTGGTAGCCTAGTTGTTGATGTGCATATTAATAATATTATAGTCCCCAACACATTAATCAACCATAGGGATGCAATAAATGTCACAGACAAGGAAACTATGTTGAATCTCAACCTCCAAAGAGCCTTGAGAAAGACCACTACAATGTTGCAACTTGCAGAGAGATCCACAACATCCCTTGAGGAAGTTATTGAAGATGTGAATTTCTCCTTTGACTCTTGGGAGTATCCCAAAGACTTCCGTGTTCTCCAACACAAAACCAAGTTCAATGGGTACCCTCTCATTTTAGGGAGGCCTTAGTTAGCTACTATTGATGCTTACATTAGCTATAGGGTTGGAAACATCATTATTAAGAATCAACATCTCACAACATAGTCTGTATTATATCCCATTGCTCAACCCTATGTTGAGAATGATCTACCTTTGTTGGTAGAAGAAGAGTAAGAGAAATATTTTTATTAGTCATCCCTCTACATAGTTTGTACATTAAACACTGTTATAGGAAGTAGGTAGTTAAATGAGGATGATCTTATTGCTCACTTCTTATAGAATCAACCTCCTGCTGCCATGCCAATCAATCAGCTAGTGGAAGAATCCTTAAGGAAACCTAAGAAAAATCCATCGGGTGAATTGTTTACTGTCAATTATGATCTTGAAGATGCTAAAGTTATGGAAATCAGCCCATTCAAAACTTTAAAAATCAACTCCTCCATCTTAGGAAAGCAAGAAGAGAAACTATGCAACATTGTATTGAGAAAATGTCTCGATGATTTTTCGTGAGACTATAAGAAAATGAAAATGGTGCATCCCTTAGTTTGTATGCATCATATTTACATTAAAAATGGGCGCGCAAACCTATGTTCCAACCCTAGACAATAATGAACCATTCCCTTAAAGACATTGTAAAAGAAGAATTTCAAACATCAATGGATGTAAAATTGATCTACAGCATTTTAGATAACAAGTGGGTATCCCCTCTTGTCCTAGTATCCAAGAAAAATGGGAAGTGGGGGATCTGTTCTGATCATAGGGAACTCAACAAGGCCACAAAGAAAGACCATTTTCCTTTACATTTTCATCAATCAGGTTTTCGATGGTCTTGCAGGGAAGAAATTATTTTCATCCATGGATGGGTTTAGTGGATATAATCAGATCCAGATAAACCTTGAGGATCAAGACAAGACCACCTTTACATGCCCATAGGGGAAATTTTCCTATAAGGTCCTTCCATTTGGTTCGTACAATGCCCCTGTTTCCTTCCAGAGGGAAGTCTTGAGAATTTTTGTTGATATTATTCATGAAAACGTTGAAATATACATGGATGACTTCACCACTCATGGAAATTATTTCCATCTTTCTCTTGCTAGACCGTGTAAAGTTCTAAACAAATCCATTAAAATGAACCTTTACCTAAGTCCTGGAAAGTGAGATTTTTTTTTGAATCCAAGGATTTCATAGGTCACTTCCTTTCTAAGGATGGGATCTAATTTGACCCTCACAAGATTGTTATTATCAGAATAGTCGATGTCCCTCAGAAGAAAAGAGATGTTAGGATTTTCCTTTGACTAGCTGGATATTACAGGAGATTCGTTAAGAATTTTAGTAAGTTGGCTTCACCTCTGTTTCGGTTGTTGACTAAAGATTTAGATTTTTGTTGGATATATTAGTGTCAAGAGGTATTTGAAGAACTAAAAGAGAAGTTGACCACTGCAGCAATCTTAGAGGTCCCAATGGGGAATATCCTTTCCACATAAACACATATGCATGAGACAAAGTTCTAGGAGAATATTTGGGACAAGTGGAACACAATTTTCCTTATGCCATAGATTTCATTAGTAAGAACTTCTCCAAAGTTGAACATAATTACACAGCTATTGAAAAATAAGTCTTGGTTGTTATGCACTCCTTGAACAAGTTTAGGAATTATATCACGGATACAATGTCTTTGTTCATATTGATCATGGAACCATTAAATATTTAGTGAATAAACCTAATGTCAATGCTAGGATCATTATATGGTTATTATTGTTACAACAGTTTGATCTAACAATTATTGAGAAGTTAGGGAAGGAAAACATGGTTGTAGATTTTTTTCTAGACTATCATTGCTGACAAGAAATGAGGAGATGATAGAGGACCTTTTTTCTATTTCACTACTATCTCCTTATATTTTTGACATATAAAATTTCTTAGTTTCTAGGATATTCCCTCCTAATCTATCCTCTAAGGAGAAGAGCAGAATTGTCAGAAAAAAATGCCCCTTTCACTTGAATTGGGGGAAATATTTTCAAATTGGGACGAGATCATATCTTAAGGAAATGTGTGAGGGAGGATGAGGTATTTTACATCCTCTAAGCATGCTATGATGCACCTTGTAGGGGGCATTTTGATACTAGGAGGACAACCTTCAAGATTCTCCATGTTGGCTGTTATTGGCCTGCTCTACAGAAATATGTTAGAAGATACATTGGTAGATGTGATGAGTGCTAAAGGATGGGAAAGCCTACACCCAAGGATGAAATGCCCCTCTAACCTCAAGTGACTCTTGAGCCATTTGAGAAACGGGGCATGTATTTCATTGGGCTAATTGATCCCCCATCTGTAAAAAAGAGATACATCATTGTGTGCATTAATTAATTGAAAAAGTGGGGTGAGGTAAAAGCAGTAAAGATAGAAACCAAGCATAAGAACATTACTAAGGGAAAATATATTTTACAAGTTATGATTCCCATGGGAGTTGGTCACTAATCAAGGAGATCAATTTACTTAAAATATGAATAAGGGCATCATGGAGCAACATCATATAAAATATAGAAAATCCACTGCCTATCATCCTCGGCAAAATGGGCAGGAGGAGGTCATGAACAAAGATTTGGATAACATCTTTACTAATGTAACAACAAAAAGTATTGAGAAACCCTACTTGTAGAGGCCACTTGGGCCTGCAATACCACCTGGAAAACCACCACTAGATTCACCCTCTTTCTGTTGGTTTATGGAAAGAAGGATGCGTTGTCCATTGAGTTTGAGTACAAAGTCTTAATAATGGCAACAAAATTGGATTTAGATATAACTCCACCTTAGCAAGAAAGTATTCTCTAGCTCAATTGTTTGGATGAGTTCATACTGGAGGCTCTCATTCACACTGAGGTTGTCCAACTACAGAGGAACATTTGGCATGATAAAAAAACATAAGGGAAAGGACCTTCCAAGAAGGTGATTGGGCCTCGATATATGATTCTAGGTTAAAGGATTTCAAAGGAAAATTGATGACAAGATGTTTTCATCCTTCTCTAGTAGACAAGTGTCATGAAAATAGATCTATCCAAATAACAACAATTGATGAAGAAGGAATTGCATTATTATTTAATGGTTACTAATTAATTGATAAGCATGTATTTTTAAAATTTTATCAATCCACTTTAGATCAAGTTCAATAAAAGGAAAACAAATCATCTATAATGGAAAATGTTCAATTTAAGAAAAATGGCAATAACCCAATTTTAGAAAAAAGAGGAAAATCTAGGAATGCTAGAAGAGGAAGAGTTCATTCTCTCCTCTTCTTGTCCTTCCTATTCATACGTTTTAAAAAATAATTAATGTTATCCACTCAATTAACTAGAAGAATAAGACATCAAAAAAAAATTCCTAGTATTCTAGTGCTCAAATAGGGGTCAGTTTCACTCAAGCCTTGAAAATTATTTATTTATGTAATTGCTTAAGAAAGAAATTGATACGAATTCACTCTTGTACTTAACGATATGCATTCTTATGTTTTAGAATGTTCAGTTTTGGATATCCCCCCTCTATCCTTTTAGTTGGAGGAGTATAGTTTTCTTGTCCTCACTTTTTAGATCCATTGAATAAATTATCCTTGTAGCATTCACTTTGATGTACGTTAGTTGTATGTTTTGTCCACTATTTTTGGCTTACACAATTTCGTATTGGAATTTAAAAAAAATATTGATCTCACTAGCATAATTGAAGAGAAGAATATACATAAGTTTAATAATAAGGTACAATTAGACATTAGGAAAAACAAGTATATGGCCGTGGTCATATACTCTCACCTAGAGATTTGGACCACACACAATTTCTTAATGGATGATATGGAGCTAGCAAATTTTTTCATCATCCTTAGGAATGAAAGAAAATATGTAGTTTATGGTTATCTAAGATTTGATTATTCACATATGGTTCATCCTTATGGTTACAATTATATCATCATTTTTAGGTAACCATCCAATATGTTCTTAAACATAAGTGAATTTGGCATTCAAAGTTACATGACTCTTCTTGAAGGAAGTGACGATATAACTATGTTGTATTCTCTACAAGGTATACCTCCTTATTTTTCTTGCATTATAATTTTTAATGCAATAACAATATTTCTAAATTCAAAGTGACATTCCATCTAGTTCTAAAAAGGATTTAGAAATGGGCATGAATTGAAAAACTCAAAATTAGTCATAACTTTGGTCAAAGGGATGTATAAACTAAATAGGAATATATCTAGAAGGTGTATTTAGATGATACTCTAGGTTAATCAAATATTTTTGTCATTTAACATGCCATATATCCATAAGAAATTGAATTGAAAGCACATGAATTGTTTTGTTTTGCTAATAATATTTAAAAATAGGTTTTTTTTATTGTAAGCCTAAATATAATCTCATTTTTATTTCTCATAAAAGGGAAGAGCTTATTAAATATTAGAGTCCCAACACTCTTATAAGGAATGTTTTGAACCATTTACGCTTCTATTCATGTTAAAAATAATGATCCCTCTAAGGGAAAGATTGGACAAACTACCCTAATAAACATAGGTTCTAATGATCCCAAAATATTACATATCAAACTCCAATGCAACATAGAAAGAAAAAAATAAATTCTTAATGTCTTTAATGAATTTTGGGATATTTGTTTCCTAATCTTACAATTATTTAAGAGGCTTCAACCCTAGAAAATTCTAGTACTCCATTCCGTTTGAGAAATATGATAAGTGGATAAGACATAAATAAAGGCATGTTAGTCCTAATCTAGATGCTTTAATTAGGAAGGAAATTGATAAAATACTAGAGGAAAACATGATATTCTTGGTATTATATTTAATGTGGGTGACCACTATGGTTTTGATTGAGAAAGAGAACGGAAAAAAATTACTTTTCGTAGACGTCAAAAATTTGAATTAGGAAAATGTAAAGGAGATTCTTCTTCTCCCTTCCTGTATAATATCTTAGATAAAATTGATGGTCATAATTGATGTTCATTCTACAGAGTTTTTTAAGGTTATAATCATATTAAAATTAATCCAAAAAATCATTTCAAAATGATTTTCACCATAAGGAGTACTCTTTCACACTACCAAATGTTCTTTGAGGTAATCAATGTAGGTGCTCCCTCTGAACAAGAGTTGGATCTTTGTTTCAATGATATAATAGGTGCAATTATTCATATTTTCCTCGATGACTAGACCATTCATTCCAAGAAAATAACTAATCATTTTGACAATGTTATCTAAGTTTTACATAGCATTTCATTAAATCAAAACAAGTATATGTTAAATTCGATTAAAGGAAAGTTGTTGGAGCACATATTCTCAAAACATGGTGTAAGTATCTATTGTAATATATTACCTACAATCAAAATCAAAATGCTGTCATGTCCCACATATAACAAAGTTCTTCATTCTTTTATCGAGAAGATCGTTTTTTTTAAGAATTTTTTACCTAATTTTTCCCAAATTAACAGGGCTATACATTTTTTGTTGAAAAGGAAGTACCCTTTTGCAATTAAAATATTTCTCAAGGAGACTTTTAGTCCATTAAAAAATTTGTTAGTTCGAGCCTTGCTTTAGCCAAACTTGACTTTGTTAAAGATTTTTATATTCGTATAAACATTATAAATTCTATTCTTTCGACCATAGATATGTAGCATAATATTATTTTTTTTGTTTCATAAATTTAATGAGTTAGAGTGGGAATGAAATTGAATTTAAACATATTTTCATCAAATAGCATTCACTGAAATTCTTAATTTCCTTCAGAAAATTTAGACATTGTGTGCTTGGCAAGCACATAATTGTGCAGTTACCGCTTCCTCTGGCTATGTGTCTTTCGTGTCTAATATTATTTAAGTGAAAATTGGTGATTTCGATTTCTAAAATTCAATAAATAACCTCTAAATAATGGCTTCTAAGCTTATTTGGCATGGTAATATATATTTTCTACTCACTAAAAATTCCCATGATTAACTTTTTGGTAATCATCAAGATGATGATTCATTGTTTGTTATTTGTGAGCTTGAATGCACTAATAGGGTCTCCTACTGCTCAAACTTTGTCGTAGAACTTGCATTTATTAGACATTAAAGAATATCCATAATTTCATTAGATATTGATAAAAAAAATTCCAAAAATATCATTTTAACAATCATTGTATGTTATTTGTAAGCTTGAATGCACTAATAGGGTCATAATTTCATTAGATATTGATAAAAAAAAATTCCAAAAATATCATTTTAACAACATTGTTTGTTATTTGTAAGCTTGAATGCACTAATAGGGTCTCCTACTGCTCAAACTTTGTCGTAGAACTTGCATTTATTAGACATTAAAGAATATCCATAATTTCATTAGATATTGATAAAAAAAAATTCCAAAAATATCATTTTATTAAACCCATTTCAATGCATTATTTTAATAAAAAGGTCTCATATTTTTAATAGATACCTCCAATTTTTTCGCAATATTTTTTTTTTTTGTACATTCGAATGGTTATAAAACCCCTTAAAACACATCCATTCTCAAAATATCTACATTATATTGGTTCCAATTTTCAAAATTTGAAGAACCCCTTTATGAAGGAACATGGTAACATATTGTTCAACAAAGTAAAACCTATGTGAATGTATCATGTAGATTATGATTGATTATGATGTAGATATTAACCCTCGGTATGAAGATATTACGTGTTAACAACAACATCATCACTTTCATTTTCATTTTCATGGCATTAAAAAATAATACTAAGAATAGAAAATACTAAGTATCATGTATCGAACAATTATTAACTCCATAAGCATGTTGTTGGCATGCTACTCTAGTGCGTTCAGAAATCTCAACTTAAATATCTTGTTTGGCAATTTGATGGTAGAAAATATTTGCATTTCCAAATTAGGGTGATTCACTACTATAGCCACAATACACCATATATTTTGCTATGGTTTCAATAGGACTTCCCCTAAATTTGTCAAAACATTCTATTTTTTTAAAGAAGTAAATGGAAATTTTGAAACGCGTGGCATCGTCTTTCCTTCCACTAATTGGTGATTTCGTAAATATTTTTTTGCATACTCTTTCATTAAATTCATTTTTCTTATTACCACCATTGACTACCAACTTGATGCCCTAAAGTTATTAAAAATTGCCAAAGTAAAATAGATTGTTACCTTTTTACAAGAACATATATTTTCCTTGTTCATTATTCCTTTTAAAATTGTTAATGAAGTGCCAATACTATACTAATACTTTAAAGACAGGACAATTTACTATACACAAATTCCTCTCCTTCTTACACACATGGAAACAAAGTCACCAATTCCACCAATAAAACATCTATTTAAAATTATGAAGTGCATTACTCTAATAGTTCCTGTGAATGACGTTAACAAGTAATGTATACCTTGTGGGTTGACATGGAAAAAAGAAAATTTATTATTAGTGAGACACCATTCCTATTGGTACATGGACAAAAGGAAACGATGTTTGTTTAGTAAGAGATTATCACCTCCAAATTTTCCTTCTATACTAAAAAATTTGGATAATAGTTCAATTACATGATTTAATGCATTAATGATTTTGAAAGAGAAATAGAAATTTATAATTTAAATGAAAAAATATCATAAACAAATGCCATGACTAAAAAGAAAAGGTAAAGTTATTTAAAGTTTCTCAAAAAATATTAATGTAAGATTGGTCATAAAGACCATAACAAATCTAGTACATCCTAGAAACAAATCTGGTTAAGGCTATCTACTCGTTCCTCTCATAGAAATGTTTGGGCACAATGGTTTATAGCTAAACAGCAACCGGGAGAAGTTAGTAGTAAGTATGACATCTCGTTAAGAATAACATAGTTGTAAGACTAAGTCAAAAAAACTATAAAATATGAAAAATAACATAACAGGATAATTCATCTTATGCACATGCATTTTTAGTTTCAATTTAGAGCTTTTATGGACAAATTTTTTTCCGTGTTGATTTCAATTGATTTATTTGGTTTCCATTTCAAATTTTTTTGAACTATGCATAGTCATTTATTGTTTTATACCGTTTCATTTTCAATAAGGTGCTTTTGTGATCGAGTCAACTTTCACCGGGCGAACAAGGTAGTCAGTTGCATAGCAATTGTTTTGATATAAAATTATAGTTATTATACTGGTTAGAAGTATGATATATAGTTTTTTATTTTAGTTAAGAAGGTTTGAATTTTAATTATTTTTGAAATTTCGGATTAAATTTTATAAAGTTTATTAAAATTTTGAAAAAATAAATATTTTGAAAATCAAAATAA
>APFE030373546.1:17188-34298 GCA_000404065.3 Pinus taeda
TAAAATCTAATTTATATTATTCATAAAACTCTAATAAATATTAGAAATAATACAAAAGACAAAATATTTAAAATACTTAGTTGGTTTATACTAGAAATAATACAAAATACAAAATATTTAAAATACTTAGTTGGTTTATTTAAAATACTTCGTTGGTTTAGTTTTATTAATGTTTTGATATTTATAATCATTTCTAAACATTTATATGTATGGTTTTCAAGAATATATATAGATGCACATATAGAAATGTATTTACATTTTAATACTTTTTATATATTTTGTGTAAGCAAGAATATGGAAATGCAAATATAGAAATGTTAAATGTAAATATCAACATCAATAAAAAATAATGTGTTAAAATTTATTGTAATATTTACTATACTATTTATTTTCGATCTTTTAACATTTAATTTTTTATCTTTTAAAAAATGTAATTGCATAGATAGGATTTTTTTTTTAAATATAATTAATAATAATAATAATAATAATAAATTTCATAATTTTTCAAACATATATTTTTTTATCTTTTAAAAAAATAATTATATAGATAATAAATTATTTTATTTTTTAAATATAATTATATAATAATATAAAAAACTGTAACATCTAAACTTTACAAAGTAAATAAAAAAATTATTTTATACATGGTGCCTTTACCTGAATTATGTTTTAATCTTTCGACACACATCCAAACAATACTAATACTACATACAAATAATATTAGACAACACATGTACAATTATATTAATCAACATACATACAATTATAATAATCTGTATACACACAATTACATGGCCATATTAATGATGTTTTACGGGAAGGTTGTGTCACCTATTGACAATACAAACCTATTTGAATATGATTTGTGTGTGATTGGTGCAATAGGTCTTCATGCACATGGCCTTACATGTTACTATGCTGTGTTGGTTCTCTACCGAGCCTCCACGTGGTGTTTGCACATCCCAAGGAATAAGATGTCAATATGTGTCTTCCATCTGTCGTAGTCCTCCATCGTCGATCTTCAACTCACGAATCGATGGTAGTGATGGGCTAGAGTTTACCCTAACCACCTGCCCGAATCGGTGTTGGTCTTTCTCATTATTTCTGGCACACTTAGGCTCTGCGGTACTTCTCAAGGGTTTGGGTTATGAGTTTTGACGAGGCTTTGTCAATGATACTATGCGAGGTTTGAAAACAGAAGGCCCTATCCATCATCGTGAACCAGGTAAACCTCCATTCAACTGCCTCAATATGTTTTATTACTATTTTAAAGACTATGTATACTTAGGAAAGATTATTAAGGTTCTTATTCTGTCATTGCATAGAGGTGACCAGAACATGTTTGGAAATGAATGAAGTCACCAGACTTCCCATCTCATTTGCAAGCGGTAAGCTGTTAATTTCAATGCGGTTTCTTTTAAAGATTCATAGTCAATCCTCTTTGCCAGGTTTTTCTATTCCTAACCCAGGGTTCTCATTCTTTCCTTTCTAGTGGGTGACTTATCAATGGCATACTCATTTTTTAGGTAAACTTATCACTATCCTGTTTCTGAACAAAGTTTTCTTTTGTCGAACCATCGGTTCACTCTAGAATTAGAACTAACCTTAAACTCTGATGGTTTGCAGGTATGCAATCCTTTGGATAATTCGAGTTCAACCTTTCGTCTCTTTGGTTTTCGAGAAGCTCACATTATCGCCACTGCCTTTCAGGTTGGAACTATCCTCTGTCATAGGTTAAAGGAGGTCATTTGTTTTTCTTTTGTAAATGAAGGGTTTTAGTATCAGAACGTCGCTTTCAGTAGTTCTTGTTAGGCCAGGTACTAACTCCACGAAATGCAATTCATATTATTCCTTCATTTTTTCTTTATTATATACATGAGGGAGACTGTTCACTTCATCTCCTGATGACTGATCATATTTCTTATTATTTATTTACATCAATTATATTTATTCACCCAATCCTGATGATTAGGTGTCAACTTCCCCCCCTTAATCTGAAGGGATGTTGGTGAGTCCAAGAATCATTCTAAATCATTCAAGCTTTTCTCTTCCAAGCGCTTTGGTGAAGATGTCTACAATTTTCTTATTAGTGGAACAATGACAGAGGTGGATTGTTTTGGCATCAACATGATGTCAAATCAGATGATATTTAGTACTGATGTGCTTTTTTCAATCATGGAACTTTGGGTTCTTGGACAACTTTATTGCAGAGGTGTTGTCAATCATGAGTGGAGTTGATTGTACTAGTTTTACCTACAAATATTCAAGAATTTTCGTGAGCCATACCATTTCTTTTGTTACCTCAGTTGCTGCCACGTATTTTTCTTCTATTGTGGAATCTGTTGGAACTAATTGTTTGCGTGATCTCCATGAGACAGCTGTTGATCCAAGACTCATAGCATATCTTGAAGTATATACCACAATTTCTTTGTCTCCATCAAAGTTTGAATCAGAGTATCCAATCAAACTGAAGTCGTCCACCTGTGTATACTTGATTCCAAAGTCTTGAGTTCCCTTAAAGTACCTTAGAACTCTTTTTGTAGCAGACCGATGTCCTTCACAAGGTTTATGCATAAACCTGTAGAGGATTCCAACAATAAATGAAATATCTGGTCTAGTAGTAGTTAGGTAGTTGAGACTTCCTACAAGCTATCTATACTTTGTTGCATCCTCAAATTCTTTTCCTTCAATAGATGTGAGCTTCAAGTTTTGTTCCATTGGAGTAGTAAGAGGATTGCATTCTATCATGCCAAACCTGTTCAAAAGATCTCTAATGTATTTCTTTTGAGAAAGAAATATGGACTTTGGATGTTGAGTTACTTCAATACCAAGATAGTAATGAACATAACCCAAGTCAGTCATTTCAAAACTTTTCCGCAATTCCTTCTTCATGGATGCAATGTAATTTTCATTGTTCCCTGTCATCAAAAGATCATATACATATACCACAAGATATACGGCTATTTTGCCAACTTTATTGACAAATAAAGTTGCATTATCAAGATCATAATGTTTGGAATTGAGTTTCAGAAGATGCTCAGTTAGTTTTTCATAATAGGCTCGTAGTGCTTGTTTGATGCCATAAAAAGATCTCAAAAGTTTGCATACTTTGTGTTCATGTCCTTTCATAGCAAATCCTTTAGGCTCAGACATAAAAACATTCTCTTTTAGATCTCCACTCAAGAAAGTAATTTTTACATTCATTTGATGGACTTTCCAACCATTCTAAGTTGCTAAGGCAAAGAGTGTCTAGATGGTAGCCCATTTTGCTATCGGGGAAAAAGTCTCCTCATAATTGACCCCTTCCTTTTGTGAAAACTTTTTGCCACAAGCCCGACTTTGTGCTTGTCAAGTGAGCCATCAGCTTTATACTTGTTCTTGTAGACCCACTTGCAGCCAATTTGTTTGGTTCCTAATGGAGGATCAACTATCTTCCAAGTGCCAATCTTTATGAGAGCATCATACTCCTTTTGCATCGCTTCTTTCCATTCATCATGAGAAGAAGCTTCTTTGAAGGAAGTTGGTTCAAAATCTGTAGACAAATTCAATTCACAATCATAAGAAACATCCATATCAATAGATGAATTAGAGTCATCTACATCACCTCCATTTTACCGGTTTGAATTTCTAGTTCCTATCTTTCCAACCTCATCAGGATGAACACTTTCAAGTGTCTTTGTCATCCACTTTGGGGGACCTTTCTCATATGGTCTAGGCTGCTCTGTTGATTGAGTTGGGACTAAATCAAGATTGAGTCTCCCAATTTTATCAATCACATGACTTAAAGCATCATCCGTTGTTGGATTTTCATGCGGGGGAGAGAGTTATTCAGAAGAAGATTCCACATGTTGATCTAGTATAGGAATCCCCCCTTCAAGACGTGGAATCTGATTATCAAATTCTTGAAATGATTTTTCATTTGCAAATATGTCCAAGTGATCAAGTCGCCGCTCAACACCATTGTCAGTTTTGGATGATTCAAGAAAAGTTACATCTCTAGATACAACAAACTTTTTATTGACTTCATCATAGAGACGGTATGCTTTGGAGGTGTTTGAATACCCCAGGAAGATACACTTACGACTTCTTGCACCAAGTTTATTTCTATGTACCTTTGGTATCAAGGCATAACACGTGGAACTAAAGACCCTGAGATGCTTTACCAAAGGAATGTACCCATACCACGTTTCATATAGAGTCTTGTTTCTAATAGCATTAGATGGACATCTATTCTTTATATATGCAGCACATAGAACAACATCAGCCCAAAACATTATTTTTACATTTTTAAGAAGAGCATGGAGCATACCATATTTAAGATTGTAATATTCATTCTTTTGGTTACACCATTTTGTTGTGGATTATAAGGTACATTTGTTTGATGTTTGATCCCATGTTGGCGAAGATAGTTTTCAAATTCATTTGATGTGTATTATTTTCCATATCAGTGCAAATAGACCCAATATGAGATTGTGCATCATTTTAAATCCATTTATGAAAGTTCTTGAATGTTTGAAAAGCATCAGATTTGTTCTTCAACAAATAAAACCAACACATCTAGTGTACTCATCAATAAATGTCATCATATATTTATTTCCATTTGCAGAAGGAACAGGCATTGACTACATAAATCTGAATGAATGAGTTCATGTTTTCTGTGTGCTCTTGAATGTGAATCATGAAAAGATTGTTTGCTATGCTTTCCTAGAATGTAAGCATCACATTGCTTAAATTTCCTAGGAATTGTATGCAAACCAGCAACACCATTTTTCTTCAACAAGCGGAGGCTGTCATAGTTCAAATGTTCAAATCTAGCATGCCATAATAAACTTGATGGAAGTGTAACTTTTTCATAATGAGAATTGTATGAGAAATATTGTGCACAAGCAGAGGTACCTTGCAGATTGAGAAGTATTTCTTGTTCTATTCCCCTCATGACAAGTGAGTGGTCAGATGCTTTTCTCACCTCAAACTTCCCATCAAAC
Organism: Pinus taeda; assembly: GCA_000404065.3. Lineage (NCBI taxonomy): Eukaryota > Viridiplantae > Streptophyta > Pinopsida > Pinales > Pinaceae > Pinus > Pinus taeda. Next base: position 22,174 of record APFE030373546.1, read on the forward strand.
ATATGAATGGAGTGACCTTGCTGGTGGATGTGGATCAAGGACAACAAGTTTCTCTTCATCTGTGGGAGATATAGAACTTGATGCAGAAGAAAGTCTGGAAGACTCGACATTTTAAGCCCGATTGTGCCAAGCCTTGATGCCTTCATTTTTTATTGGTCCGCAAAGTATACTTCTCCATCAACATTGTCAGTAAATTCTTTGAAAAAATATTTTATATGAGTCATGTGGCAAGTTGCTCTTGAATCAAGAAACCAATCATTTTTTCAAGAAGCAAGTGAAGCATTAAGTAAATATTCATTTACTCCAATATTACTTCTTGCCACCACATAATGAGTATATTTAGGTGCTTTACCTTTTTCTGTGTCATTATTTTTACCTTTGGGTTGATTTCTTTGCTGCTCAATTTTGTCCCAAGGTATTTTTCATGTAGAGGCATCATGTGATCCATTTCTTTTGCAGCGTATGCAGTGCAAATCTGCCCTTTCTCCTTGAGATTGTTTGCCCCCCCTTCCTCTGAAATATTTCCCCCTTCCTCTTCGACCACCTCTTCCTCTAGAAGAATCTTGAGTAGGATTCTTTTCTTTATGAGCAAGGCACATAGCCTCTTTAGAAGATTCAGGGGCTATCTTCTTTCTAAAAGCTTTCTCTCTTTCAGCAAATTTTTTCAGAAGAGAGTCAAAGGTAATATCTTTGAGATTTCCATTTGCTTGCAACAACTCAAGATAACTAGAGTAAATAGGATAAAGTGCCTTGAGAAAAGAGATAAGAGGAATATCCAATTCAACCTTAGGGGATTTGATATCATGCATTATAGATTTACTTCGGATGGAAGAGCAAGAGGATAATTTTTTTGCAATTCAAGAGTGAATAGTTTAATCATGAGTTGAACAACTTCAAGTGCAGAATGTGAATCATAGAGTTCTTTCAACTTTTGTAAGGCTTCGAAAGCAGTTGAAAATGGAGAAATATGGCAACTCACCTATTCATTTATAGATGTTGTGATTAAGGCATAAGCTTTGTTGTTCTTATTTTCCCAAATGGCAAGCTCTTTTTCTGAGTTAGGTTGTTTTGGCTCTTTGTCTCTATCTACAATGCACACTCCTTTCCATAACTCATTGAAAATTAGGGTGTGTTTTATCATCGAGGACCACTCAGGATAGTTCTTCGTGCTAGTGAGAACTATTCCCACAATGGATATGATTGAAAGCATATTGTAACAAAAACTTATGCTACAAAATCTTACTCCTAATGGGAAAAAGTATAATTCTGATATGACTGGAACACATATTCAAATGTCAATACGCATTCAACTAGACAATGTTAAAGTATAGAATATATATGTCAGCGTAAATACAAAGAATTGTACAACGCATTCAATTAGATAGTGCTCTAAACTGGAAAATGTAAATACACAAAACTTTACAGCATAAATACCAACAACGTCCCCATGTTGCACCATGTAGACGACAACAAATAATTTTTTTACCAAACTTCCACATTTAGCTTTGAGCTCCTGCATTCAGCTTCCCTCTCAGCTATTCTCACATAAAATTCACCAGCAAGCATATATTTTATGTCAATATTCCAATCAATACTCATTTGAAATGTATCGAGGATCAATTCCAACGATAGGGTAAAACCCAATGCAAAGAGTGCTTGAATACCATCAGTGTTCCAATATCCAGCGTATGGTTTGTGCTAGACCATATAGGCATAAATACTTCAATGATTACATAAAAAAATGAGCTTTTCAAGAGAAGATATGATATAGAGATGAAAAAGAAATATCTAAATTTATTTCATCACCCAACATAGTTTGCCAAAATTTATTAAACAAAATCTCAAAAATATGAAGATTAATGTCCCAAAAACTCCAATAATGGAGGCTGAAACTGTAGATACTAGTGACTGACCAGAATTTAAATCCTTTCTCTTCTCAGGAGATTGAATAAAAATCTAAAAAATAAGAAGATGAAGTCACAAAAGGAACCATTGAACAGGGTTCAGGCATTTCCCTTTTGGCTCTGTCAATTTCTCCAACAGGGAGGATGCACAGAGGGCTATTACATTCTTAGAGTCAAATGGGTGACTCTTGCTCCACTTCTGGAAAACCAAGAGACGTTGCAACCATACAAAAAAACCATGCCAAGAGATTAGGAAAATCGTTCCATCGATTTCTGAAGGATTCTTCTGTCTACCTCCAACGCATACGACTGAAAAATCCTCAAACACCTCTGGCAACGTCCAGAAGGTATTACCAGATGTTGAATAAAAAATGGTCAAAGAAGAGGGCACAGAAAATTATTATGGCAGAGAGCCCAGAGAGAGAATATGGTAGAAAAACTTATACAAGGAGTTACAACTAATTTTAGGAACTTGGCTCCGATACCATGTCAGGACAAGTAGTAACTCCACGAAATTCAATTCATATTATTCCTTCAGGTTGGTCTTTATTATATACATGAGGGACACTGTTCACTTCATCTCCCGATGACTGTTCATATTTCTTATTATTTATTTACATCAATTATATTTATTCACCCAATCCTAATGATTAGGTGTCAACAGTTCTTTTAGGTTTTGAATGCAAACTTCCACTATAGACCTCTAGTTGTTACAAGATGAAAGGGCTATTGAGCCGGTCCTTTATGTTTTAAGTTGATATGCAATATTTTGTTCAAACCCTAATGTTATTGTCGATGCTCAGCTATTGAGGTTTATTTCAATACTTGTTTATTGCTTTTTCTGTTCACCAAAATAGTTTATTTGTGTTTGTATGGGGTATGCGAGCGACCTAGGTAGCAAACACCTGGTTCATGCATATACCTTGGGGATATGATCATTAGAGGTGAGCTATGGTGACTTGGAACCGAGGCTCGCATTTGACTGTTAGTTTTTTTCTTTTGATTTACATACGCATAAAGACTTTTGGGATGATGACTCTCAACTGACTAGGTAGCTACTATGTCGAAATGTTATTTTGTTGTTTTCTATTGGGTTTCGATGTTTTTTATTTAACCTGGTGTAATGCATCAAGAATTCGATTCTTTAGTTTTCTCTCTGAATTTATAATGGTACATGCTCATCGGGACCAATGCATTCTTAACAATATTTTACATCTTTTCTGATTCTACTATGAATGTTAGTTTCTACTTTAATGTCAAATTGGTAGAATAATCTGTTATATTGTTAATGTGTTTGTCTCCTGTGAAATTCTTTAGAACATTCAAACAGTTGAAGATAGCACATTATCATAATTACTTTCCTGTACATTCTTTATTAACAACTATTGTAGCATATCATTTTTCTATTTAACAAATATAAATAGTTCTTCCATTATTAGCAACTACAATAGCATATTAATAGATTCCAATTACTTTTGCATGAAATTGCAATTACAGTTCAACAATGATTCTCGTAATAAATTCTCGATGAGACTCTTTTAATTAACTTGAAAGAATAGATCGATTGACTATTGTATGTAATAACATTTACCGCTGAACATTAGGTACATTAAGAAGTTTACTACCTTAGTTTAACAGTTAACCTGTGAAAAGAAATATTTTTGAAAGGTCTCTCCTCCCAGCCACGAGTTTGGCAATCACGTCTAGACTCTACCCCGAGAACCTTCTCTCCTTCCCATGCTAGATCTAATCCAGATGCAGTCAATGCTTAAGGCCTTAGGACTACGGTCCAGCCTCCAAACTATAGTCTTGTTTATTGTCTTGAGCAAGTTTTTCCCACTAGTTTATTCCACCCAACTCCTGGAGCCCTTTTTGTTCCGTGCCCCTCACTATAGTACCTTTCACAGGTAGAGGGTAACCACTTCTTGGAAACTATTCTTCAAAATGAACAAACAGTTTGATTTAAATTATTACAACATATAATTTAGGTAATTATCACATGTGTTTCTTGGTTCCTTCCAATAACTTTTCATAATCCTTATCAAGCTAAATAAAATTTGAAAATATTCTTTCAGTAAAATAAACATAATAATCTTCATGTAACTTATTCAACTTGGCAATGTTACATCTCTCCCCCCTCATGTAGAACAACATCCCTGGTGTTCTCTTCCTCCTTAGAAAATAATGCGAGATAAGCCTTTCGCATGAATTCCTCCTCTTCTCAAGTAGCCTTTTCTGAGCTAAAGTGCTTCCATTGCACTTTAACGTGGGTGATGGTTCACTTCCATAAGTTGGTTTCCCACTGATTGAAAATACAAAGAGGTTCAGCCAGGAATTCTCCTTCCGTTTTAACATGCAACATAAAAAAAATCTCAATTATATATATATATATATATATATATATATATATATATATATATATATAATATATATATATATATATATATATATATATACGTACGTATAGATACATATATATCTCCAGTTCTTTCCCCTGAATGGCTTTACCTGAATATTCCCCCAATTAATAATTTGTTGAGGGTTATACACATATTTCTTTAGTAAGGATACATGAAGTACATTATAGACCCGAATGTGGCTTGGTAGCACTAGCTTATAGGCCACCGATCCAATTCTTTCCAAGACCTGAAATGGTCCACAGTATCGGGGTGCTAATTTGGCACAACCCTGCCACTACAGGAAAATATTATGAGGCTTCACCCTCAGGTAGACACGATCTCCTAGTTGGAATTCCTTGTAAGTCATTTTTTTATCTGCATACATCTTTTGTCTATCTTAAGCTACCCTTAACTTTTGTCGGACCTTCTTAACAAGCTCCTCCATTTTTTCTATCATGTCAAGACCTAGTGCTCACTTATTTACTGGGTTGTTCCAGTGTATGGGTACTGTGCACTTTCTTCCATAGAACACCTCGAAAGGGCTCATGCTTAGTGATTCCCGATGTCCGTTGTTATATGCAAATTCCACCATATGGATGTAGTCCTCCCAGTTATGTGGCTGCTGCATCACAAGCATTCATATAATGTCTTCTAATACCTGATTTACTCATTCAGTTTGTCCATCCATTTAAGGGTGGTAGGTAGTACTAAACTGGACTTCAATACCTAGTCCTACAGAAAGAGTCTTCCAGAAGGTGGATGTGAATTTTACGTCTCTATCTGAAATCACTACCTTGGGTATCCCATGCAAGCGAAATATTTCCTTCATGAATATTTCAGTGATTTCCACTATTTTGAAAGTGGATTTCACAAGTATCAAATGTGTTGTTTTACTCAACTTGTCTACCACAACCATAATAGAATCATGTTGCTTCCTTGTGTGGGATAAACCAGTAATGAAATCTAAGGATATAGTCTCCCATTTCCATTTTGGAATGGTTAATGGCAGTAAAATCAAGTGGGATGTTGATGTTATATTTTAACTAGTTGACACTCCAAACACTTGGAAAAGTATTCTACAATATCTTTCCTCAATCCATGCCAAAAATACCCTATCTTAATGGCTCAAAACATTTTTTGATAACCTGGGTGACCAGCACAAGGTTTTTTATGAAACTCATCTAATATCAGCAATTTAATCGAGGTCTGATTTGGAATATAAATTATATTTTTAGAAGAGAGAATATTATCAAAGTTTACTCCAAATTCTGATTTTTCCTCCTTATGTAGAGCTTCTTTTGTTTGCTTCTAGAGAAAGGTATACTCTAGATCCTTATTGACTACCTCCTTAATGACTTCCAGAATATTTGAAGTTGCTTGGCTCATTCGGACCTCATAGATACAATGCAACTTCCTCCTCAGTGCATCAACCACACGGTTTTCTTTTCCCTTTAAATGTTTCATTTCAAAGTTGAATTCACTTAAGAAGGTTGTCCATCTGGCCTATCGGGCATTTAGGCTAGATTGGTTGAAGAAATTGGTAAGGCTGCTATGATCGGTTAGGAGCAAAAATTTCTTCCCCAATAGGTAATGCCTCCACATTTTAAGTGCATGCACTATTGCTGTCAATTCAAGGTCATAAGTTGAATATCATTGCTCATGCTCGTTCAACATTCAAGATTCATAAGTGATCACCTTCCCCTCTTGCGTCATCACCCCACCAACACCATCCTTGCTCGCATCTGTGCAAACTACGAAGGAATTTTCTGGATCTTCTCCTTTTATTACTAGAGCATTAGTAAGCAGTTGCTTTAGTTTTTCAAAGCTTTGCTAACAAGCTGTTATCCACTAAAAACTATGTCCCTTTTCCTGCAAAGATGTGATGGGAAAAGTGATCTTCGAAAACCCCTCAATGAATCTTCGATAATATCTGACTAACCCCAAGAATGATCTAATATCAGTGACATTCTTAGGTGTTGTCCATTCCATGATTGTTTTGATATTTTCTAGGTCTACGGCAATGCCTTCTATGGATATGATGTGACCCAAATATTGAATTTGATCTTTAAAGAAGTCACACTTGCTGAACTTGGCATACAACTAGTTTTCCCTTAATGTCTACAACACTATTCTCAAGTGTTCTTTGTGTTCCTCCTAGTTCTTCAAATATATTAGGATGTCATCTATAAAAATTAACACTATCCAGGTAAGGCTAGAAAATACCATGAATTAGACTCATAAAGGTGGCTAGAGCATTTGTGAGTTCAAAAGGAAATACCACAAACTCGTAATGACCATAATGAGTACAGAAGGCAGTTTTGTAAATGTACTCATCTTTTATTCTTATCTCATGGTAACCAGATTATAGATTGATTTTCAAGAATACCTTAGCTCCTTGTACCTGATCAAATAGATCATCAATATGTGGTAAAGGATACTTATTTTGATGGTTAGTTTGTTCAATTGTCGATAATCAATGCATAAGCTAAGGGTCCCATCCTTTTTCCGTACAAATAAAAGGGGATACGTTGGGGCAAATATATTTTTTATCTAGAAGCTCATGTAACTGCATTTTGAGCTCTATCAATTCAGGTATGATCATGCGATAAGGAGCTATGGATATGGGGGCCGCACTTGGAATCAACTCAATGGTGAAGTCAATATCTCTCTTGGGTGGTAAGCAAGGAATATTTTCTAGAAAGACATCAATAAAGTCCTGAATTATATGGATATTTTCTAGTGATGTCATATTATTTTTTACATTTGTAAACCCCACCTGCACAGTGTAAATTTGGCACCCTTTCCTTATGCATTTACCCAGTTGATTAGAAGTAATAGGGTGGAGCTTCGTGCTGGTTTTTATTCCTTGTAGCCCCTTCCTTTGACCTGATTATAAAATAAAACTTACACTTTTTTGTTTACAGTCTACCAGAGACCAACATTTTTCCAAGCAGTCCATGCATATTACTATGCCATAAGAGCCCAAAGGTAATATACTATGGTCAACATAAATGGGTTGTTTAGAAATGGTTATGGAACAACGTTTTGTCTTGGCATTAACTTTCCTCTTGGTTCTGGTGGCTAGTTGTACCAGCCAAGGTTTTGAAAATTTCCTCCTTACTAACTAACATTTGTCAACCACTTTAGGACTAACATAGCTTAAGCTAGCACCTAGATCAAATAAAACATAGATAGGTTGCTTAGAAATCATACCTTCACATTCGATCATTGTGTGTTGGAATTCAGCCGGATGATTGTCCAAGGCGACATTAATTCTAAGTATGCTCTTTACCACTTCTCCAATTGTGGATGCTTCTTGCATATTTGATAACTATTTTGTTCTAGCTCTCTGTGGACAATCGTTGTAATAATGAGGTTCTCCTCAACCCCAACACTATAATGGTGGCTTTGGTTGCTGATCATTAGCAGATTTTGTGACTCCTTCAGCTGGCCTATTCTCAGAATATGCAGTTCTGGGTGGATTTCTGGCTGGGAATCTGCTAAACACCTTTTCCTATGCATTCCTATGAATAACAAATTTTGGGTGTCTTCTTGGGATTGGGCTTCTACCCTTCTTACTTGATCCTCCTTTTGGCCCCTCTTTCCTTTGTTTCATTTGATGATAGCAAATGTGGGCCATCCTGAAAACATCATTCGTTGTCCTAGGATAATCAAATTCTAGTTTTTCCTTCATAAAATTGGGCAAGATGCTAATAAAACACTGAATTTTGGCCTTTTCTTCTTGCATGTAAGGTACGTAGTGGCGTAATGATGTGAAAATGGTCACGTATGCATCCATAAGTAAGGTTACCAAGCTTAGCTCATGAAATTTTTTCACTTTCTCATCATAATAGTGTTCAGTTAGATATTTGTCCTTGAAATGTTTTTTGAATTTGTTCCATGTGACCTGTGCTTCATCAATTTTCCTTGCTGTCTTGATATCTTCCCACCAGAGAGTCGCCTCTCCCCTCAGCTGATAAACCACCAACTGTGCCTTTAGTTTAACAATATACTCATAAATCTCGAAATATTTTCCCATATCAATTAACCAAGCTTCTGCAGCTTTTTCAGATTCTCCCTAAAAAAGGGAAGGCCTAACTTTCTGAAACTCTCCTTGTAATCATGTTTGTGGTTTTGACTTTTTATTCTTGGTTTTCTAGTTTTCAAATACATTGTCTTTGCACCCCTCATCTTCCTCTCTATTTCTTTCAGCAGACTCAGCGTTTTCTTCCCTTTGCTGAGTGGTTGAGGTCTTTTCCCGATCTTCTACACTGGGATCTAGGTGGTGCTAGTTTTTTCGGTTGGACAAGCTTCTTAAGATTCTTTCCTATTTTACAAACAGGTGTTCATTATCTTTTCTCTAACTAGTCATTCCGCACATAACTGCTGCACCGTTTCGAGTAATACTGCATTGGCTTTCCAGCATTCTTCGCCCAGCTGAATCCATATATCTGGTTTAGCATTGACATATGCTACTCCAGCTGACTCAGGTGGTCTCGAGTTCCTCTACATTTTGTACTTACTAATTTTTTTATTTTTTTTTTCGGTTTGTTCATGTGATCCCTTTTCTATTATCCGAATTCACATATAAGCAATTTTAATTAAAATCTATGTACACAGTTCCTGTACATAGCTATCCCTAAAGGGCCTCGGTGTACGAACCTACCTCTGATACCATTTGTAACAAGTAAACCTTACAAACCAAATTAAACATAGTAAAAATAAAAAACTTTCTTTTATGCATGGTTCCCTTACCCAAATTATGTTTTAATCTTTCGACACACATGCAAACAATACCAATCCTACATACAAATAATATTAAACAACACATATACAATTATATTAATTAGCATACATACAATTATAATAATCAACATGCATACAATTATATGGGCATATTAATGATGTTTCACACGAAGGTTGTGTCATGTGTTGACAGTACCAGCCCAATTGAATATGATGTGTGGGTGACTGCTGCGATAGGTCTTCGTGCACATGGCCTTACACATTACTGCCCTACATTGGTTCTCTACCGAGTCTCCACACGATGTTTACACATTGCAAGGAATAAGACCTCAGTATGCATCTACCATCGGTCACAGTCCTGCATCATTGATCTCCATATCAAGAATCGAGGACAGTGATGGGCTAGAGTTTACCCTAACCACCTAGCCACATTGATGCTAGCCTTTCTCATTATTTTTGGCACACTTTGGCTCTGCACTGCTCTACAAGGGTTTGGATTATGAGTTTTGGCGAGCCTTTGTCCATGGCACTCTGCGAAGTTTGAAAACAAAAGGGCCTATCCATCATGCTGAACCTGGTGACCCTCCATTCAACTGTCTCAATATGTGTTATTACAATTTGAAAGATTGTGTATACTCAAGAAAGGTTATTAAGGTTCTTATTTTTCCATTGCATGGAGGTGACCAAAACATGTTCGCAGATGAATGAAGTCACCAGACTTCCCATCTCATCTATAATCGGTAAGCTGTTAATTTCAATGCGATTTATTTTAAAGATTCACAGTCAATCCTCCTTGTCAAGTTTTTCTATTGCTAACCCAGTGTTCTCATTCTTCCCTTTTATGTGGGTGAATTATCGATGGCATACTCCTTTTTCAGGTAATATCATCACTAACCTTTTTTATCAACGGAGTTTTCTTTTGTCAAACCATCGGTTGACTCTAGAATTAGAACTATCCTTAAACTCTAATGGCTTGTAGGTACACTATCCTCCAGATAATTCTAGCTCTAGCTTTCAGCTCTTAGATTTTCTAGAAGCTCACACTATTGCCCCTGCCTTTCAAGTTGGAACTAGCCTCTATCATAGGTTAAAGGAGGTCATTTGTTTTTCTTTTGTAAATGAATGGTTTTGGTATCAGAACGTGACTTTCAATGGTTCTATTAGGTTTTGAATGCAAACTTCCACTGTGGACCTATAGTTGTTACAAGATGAAAGGGATATTAAGCCAATCCTTTATGTTTTAAGTCGATATGTAATAATTGTTTCAAATCCTAAAGGTATTGCTAATGCTCGACTGTTGAGATTTATTTCAATACTTGTTTACTACTTTTCTGTTCATCGAAACAGATTATTTGTGTTTGTATGGGGTGTGCGACCAACCTAGGCAACAAACGCCTCGTTCATGCACATACACTGGGGATATAATCATTAGAGGTGAGCTATGGTGACTTGGAACTGAGGCTCACATTTGACTATTAGCTTCTTCTTTTTTTTACATATGCGTAAAGACTTTTGAGATGACAACTCTCGACTGACCAGGTAGCTACTATGTGGGAAAACTATTTTACTATTTTCTATTGGGTTCCGATGTTTTTTATTTAAACATGGTATAATGCATCAAGAATCTGATTCTGTGGTTTTCTCTCTCAATTTATAATGGTACACGCTCATCAAGACCATTGCATTATTAACAGTATTTTACATCTTTTTTTATTCTACCCCGAATGTTAGTTTCTACTTTAATGTCAAATTGGTAGAATAATATGTTATACTGTAGATGAGTTTGTCTCCTATGGAATTCTTCAGAACATACAAACTGTTAAAGGAAGCACATTATCATAATTATTTTCATGTGCATTCTTTTTTAGAAACCACAGTAGCATATCATTTTTCTATTTAACACATATAAATAGTTATGTCATTATTAGCAACTACAATAACGTATTAATAGATATGAATTACTTTTGCGTGAAATTACACTTACAGTTCAACAATGATTCTGGTAATAATTTTTCGATCAGATTCTTTTAATTGACTTGAAAGAATAAATACAACTGACTAATATATGTAAAAACATTTATGGTTTAACATTAATTTCATTAAGAAGTTTATCACCTTAGTTTAACAGTTAACCTGTGAAAAAATATTTTCGAAAGGTCTCTCCTTAGCCACGAGTCTAGCAATCTCGTCTAGACTCTCCCCTGAGCACCTTCTGTCTTTCCCATGTTGGATCTAATCCAAATGTAGTCAGTACTTAAGGGCTCAGGACTACTGTCAAGCCTCCAAACTATACTCTTGTTGACAGCCTTGAGCAAGCTTTTCCCATTGATTTATTCCACCCAACTTCCGGAGCCCTTTTTGCTCTATGCCCCTCTCTTTATTACCTTTCTCAGGCATAGGGTAACCACTTCTTGGCAACTGTCTTTTTAAATTAACAAATAATTTTATTTAAAGTATTACCACCTATAATTTAGGTACTTATCCCATGTGTTTCTTGGTTCCTTCCAATAACAGTTCATAATCCTTATCAAGCAAAATAACATTTAAAAATATTCTTTTATTAAAACAAACCTAATAATCTTTGTATAAATTATGCAACTTGGGGATGTTACATCTCAGCACCCTCATGTGGAACATCGTCCTTGGTGTTCTCTTCCTCCTCAAAAAATAATGCAGGATAAACCTTTCACATGAATTCCTCCTCTTCCCAAGTAGCCTCTTCTGGGCTAAAGTGCTTCGATTGCACTTTAACCTGGGTTATGGTTCACTTCTATAGGTTGGTTTCCTGTTGATCGAGAATATGAAGAGGTTTATGTTGGGTATACGACCAATAGTCCCACATTGACTAGAAGTGGGGAGGATCATGGGTATATAAGGATGGACAAATATCTCCATTGGTATGAGGCCTTTTGGGGTAAGTCCAAAAGCAAATCCATGAGGGCTTAGGCCCAAAGTGTTACGGAGCAATGGAACACATAAAATATTGCAGAAATATAAACACAGAAAATGCACAAAACAAGAGAGACACAGATATACGTGGTTCACCCAGTTTGGGCTATGTCCACCTCGAACAGCC
>APFE030373553.1:3104-35381 GCA_000404065.3 Pinus taeda
TCGTCCTCCAGTGCCAATGAAGAACCCATATTGATGATGTCCCATGTTAGGATTGCGACTCGATCGCAAGATTATGGCGGTAAAAGTCCTGTTGATGGTAAAGAAGCAGAATCTTCTCATTCGAACCCATCAACCTCAGCTCCCAGTTCCGATCCACTACAGATTGAGAAACCTAATCCAAACTTAGTAATCAAACCGCCCACCAAGGGTATACTTCGAAAGTCTGCTATCAATCCACATGCGAGAGAAGCTCAGAACTATAACATGGTTGAGGATTTCGCTGTTTCCCCCTCAGCAATGTCGGCTTTGGAAGTGCTGCAATCCTGTCCAGCACAACGCAAGTTACTTTTGTCGACTATAAGAGCTGTTGACGTTTAGGACCCGAACCTTATAATCTTCGATCTATAAAATAGTGCACCGCGCTTACTTCATCAGATGGCTATCCAGATTCTAGTGATAGTAAAAAACAGACCTGTTCATAGGACTGTGATTGATGAGGGAGCTTCCACGTGTATTATGTCGATACAGTGTTGGAGATCACTTGGTTCTCCTTCACTAAATCAATCCCTGATGATTCCTAAGGCCTATGGCCGTGGGTTTCATCCTTTCGACATTTTACAGGATCTACCTATAGGGGTTGAAGGTAAAATCGTTAATCTAGATGTGGAGGTGGTTGATGCCCCTCTGGATTACAACCTTCTCTTGGGTCATAGTTGGTCTTACGCTATGACAGCTGTTGTTTCATCGGTCTTTTGGCTTATAAAGTTCCCTCATAATTGAAAGATCGTAACTTTAGACTAGTTGTCATACTTTTCATCTGACCCAGCCTCTGCTAAGAGCATTCAGCATGTTGGTAAAGCTACGATCCCTTATAAGGATGTTGGTGTAGGGTTAGTGAAAAATTCCAGTTTACTGGGCACTTTTCCTTTCCCTCCTATCAACGCATCGTCTTCTACTGCAACCATTCATATGATTTCATCAGAAACCATTGTTAATGATGATCCTTGGATCATACCTTCTAAATATGAGATAGACTCATTTGGTACTTTTATGCCTTTGAGTCCGTATGAACTTGCGTATCAGACTGCGCAGTCATTTTCCGAGAAAACATCAACCCAAATTGACTTAATGAATGTGGTCCATGAGGAATCACTTTCGACATCAAACTCAGATTTAATAATGTTTTCTGAACTTGTTCAAACGGATGAGAAAATTCGTGAAATCCTATGCGTTGATGAGTTACCATGGGAAGATCTTCATCACAGATCTTCGTTTTTACCTGAGAACGATCGTTTTGAAAATGATTTTTCCTCAATTTTTAGACTGAATATGTTAAGGATGCTCAGAATCCAATGAAACATCCCAATTCCGAGTTAAACTTGGGAAATATTTCCTGAACTATTCCCCTTAACATTTCAGTTAAGCCTGGAATTGTTGAAAACGTTCATATAGGTGCCTCTTGTACGGAAGATAAAATTCGAACATATAAGGCCCTATTTCAATAATTCCGTGATGTGTTTGCCTGGTCATATGAGGAAATGCTAGGAATTGACCCAGCAATTGTAGTTCATGAAATCAAAACTTACCCAGACACTAAACCCGTTCGGCAACGTTTGCGTCAGATTCACCCAAGAAAAGATGTTGCAATTAAAGCAGAAGTTGAAAAATTACTCAAAGAAGGTTTCATTTATCCGATCCCGTTAACGGATTGGGTATCGAATATTGTTCCCGTTAACAAAAATCAAGGGACAATAAGAATATGTATCGACTATAAGGACATTAATCGAGCATGTCCAAAGGACAATTACCCTACTCTCTATATCGATCAAATCATTGATGATTGTGCCAGCATCGGAATTTTCTCCTTTATGGATGGCTTTTCCGGATACAATCAAATCAATATTCTACCTACTGATCAACCAAAAATGGCATTCATTTGTCTGTGGGGGACGTTTTCTTATTGCAAATTACCTTTTGGGCTTAAGAACGTCGGGGCAACTTTTCAACGGGCCATGTCTTATGCATTTCATGATATTAAGCACATTGTGCAACCTTATCTCGATAACTTGCCTGCTCATTCATTACATCAAGCTGACCATCTCATCCATTTAAGAGCAATTTTTATGAGATGTAGGCATTATCAGATTAGGTTGAATCCCCACAAGTGTGTGTTCTGTATTGAAATGGGTTGGTTACTGGGGTTTGTTGTTTTGAAAGCCAGCATTCGCATTGATCCCTCGAAGGTTGAAGCCATTATCTGATTGCCTCCTCCTTCGAGTCTTTGCCAACTCCAAAGTTTGCAAGGGAAAGCAAACTTTTTACGTCGATTCATCCCTAACTACACCAAGATTACAAAGGGTTTTACCCGGTTGTTGAAGCAGAATACTTCATTCTTTTGGGATGAGATAGTTGAGAAATATTTTGATGCGCTAAAAGACGTGTTGACCCATGCACTGCTATTGCATCCTCCCAACTACAACCAGGACTACTTCTTGTATCTCGCCACCTCCTATTCCACCATTGGAATGGTGTTAGTTCAGGAAGATGAATTCGGTACTGAACATGTGATATATTACCTTAGTTGCACGTTAAATCCAATTGAGCTAAAATACTCACATGTGGAGAAATTGGCATCTGCAGCTGTTCAAGCTGTCTAACGTTTTCGTCATTACATTTTACTACGTAAGACTACAGTTATTTCCAATTGCAACCCTATGATCTATATTTTGACAAAACAATTGCTGTGGGGCAAGTAATCCAAATGTATTGTCATCCTCCAGGAGTTCGACTTGGATTTTGAAAAATCTAAGTCAAAGAAATCTTTAGTTTTTGCAGAATTAATGTGTGACTTCCTGCGTGATGACATGGAAACTGTGGCAGAGGAGCCCATTGCGGACAAATCCTTGTTTCTAATTAGCACTTTAGATCCGTGGTATGGGGATATCATAATTTATCTCCAAACCCAAACATTTCAACCAGATCTTTCACAGTCGGACCTTCGAAAAATACGATTCCAGTCCCAACAATTCAAAATTATTGGAGATACTCTTTATCGTCGTGGGGCAGACTCTGTTTTTCAACGTTGTTTGACTCATGAGGAAGTTGAAAGGGCCTTAAATGACTATCAATCTGGAGCGTGTGGCGGTCATATGTCTGGGTATGCCACTGCCCAAAAGATATTGTGCGCTGGCTATTTCTAGTCGTCTATGTTTAAATATTGTATTATTGCGGTCCGAAAATGCCACAACTGCCAAATGTTTGATCGAAAGATGCGCGCTCCACCTGCTCCTCTTTACCCTATCATTTCCATTGGTCCTTTTGCCAAATGGGGTATCTATTTTATTACATGTAACCCTCACTCGACCGGGGGGAATGCATATATTATCCTTGCGGTAGATTATTTTACCAAGTGGGCCGAGGCGATGCCTACATTTGAGGCAGGCGGTAAAACAGCCGCGATTTTCGTATTCAATCATATCATTGCTAGGTTTGGTGTTCCACAAGCGATTATCACTGATCATGGGCGTCATTTTTGAAACGTTATGATGACAGAACTTATAGACCAACTTGGCTTGCATCATGACAGTTCAACTCCTTATTATGCACAAGCTAATGGCCTGGTTGAAGCCATCAACAAAGTTCTCGTCATCATGATCCGACGAATCATTGGGATTCATCGGTCGAATTAGCACAACATGTTATTTTCAGTGCTGTGGGCGTATCGAACCTCAGTTAAAACATCAACAAGGTTCACTCCTTTCCAACTAGTTTATGGTTTGGAAGCTGTGTTACCTATTGAGTGTGAAATCTCATCATTGTTAATGGCCATCGAGTTACTTCCAGCCACTTCCGAAGAGGAAAGACGTTTGTTATACTTGGCTCAACTAGATGAGAATCGCCGTGATGCTGCATTAGCGATCGAATCTCATGCAAAACATATTAAAGCTCAGTATGATCAAAATGTGACCCCTCAAAATTTTTTGGAAGGAGATTTAGTCTTATTGTACGATCAAGCAAATGATAAATTAGCGCTGGAAAATTCATGCCTATGTGGCATGGTCTCTATGTTGTCAAGCGAAAGCTAGTGAAAGGGGCCTATGAATTGGTAGACTTTGACGGGGTCTCTTTAGGCAAACCCAGAAATGGTCTTTACCTGAAGAGATATTATGCTTAAAACGAGTGTGAAGATTTTTTAGTTAGGTTAGTTTTTCCTTCTAGCTGGTGTGTTTTAGATTTAGAAGTGTGCTTAGCTTAGAGAGTGAGTTTTTCGTCGTTATTCCTGCTTATCTTGGTTTTACGTTTGATGTCACAGATGTCGATGCCTCTCCAAACATACATTGGTTTCGCTGATGGCGCTTGTCATAGTACACGAAATATTTCTTCCGCAGCTTGGGTTATCTATTCGCCCTCTGACGAGTTAGTATCTATGCATGGGGTGAGCCTCGGTCAAACAATAAACAACATTGCAGAGTATAGTGCAGTGATTGAGTTATTATCTGAATCTATTTCATTTGCAATTCGGAGTTTGATAGTGAGGTTAGATTCTGAACTCATTGTATTACAACTTAATAGAGTATATGCCATTAGAAATCCAATTTTATTACGATTATTTTTGAGAGTGCGTCTCTTGGAACATGAATTTGATTATATTGAATATCAGCATATTCCAAGATCTTTAAATACATTAGCAGATGCAATTGCTTCTCAAATGTTAAGTAGACATGTGCAATAATCATACAAGTAAATTTAAAAACATTCCATAACATGTTTAACAAGACAAGCTGGTAATAACGATATCATATATATAGGAGTGTGTCAAAATAAGACATCGTCCTTGATAATAGGTTGAAAAACACCTTATGATCGGCAAAAATGATAAGTACAAAAAAGCAAAAATGTCACATGTGACTATAATAGGTGATCATCCCATCACTGGTGATGATCTCGATACGAAACCACTGCATGAGCCACCTTACAAAGGAACCTCTTAAAGGGTCTTGGGACTCCAATCACGTAATGCTGAGGTCGACGAGGGATGTCATCTATACTGGTCTCGGGCATGTCCCCTGTCAGGCGCTCTAAATGACTCTCCAGCTCGGCTAAGGTCTCTGTTTATTTATCCTGTGGGGCTGGAGCCGGTGCAACTAGTTGTTTCCTCTCGTAAGGCTGGAGAGCGGCTGGTCGCCGTGGACGCACATCTGCATTTGAAACTTTTTACTATCAATTTTGGGACGATATAAAAACAAAAACAAAAATTAAATTAGGAAAAATGTTGAAAATGATTTTACCTGCATCATCCCATTGCTCTCCTCACGGAAGAGCCATGTCTGGGTCTCCACGAAAATCAACCCCAACATAAGGAAAGTCCTAGATAGCAAAAACCTGATTTTCCAGCCATTGGAAATACTTAGGTTTGAACTGAACGACCTCGGTCCCCTCATCAGGATGACGGGCCATAACTGCAACCCATCGCATCAGTTTGGGCTCTCAAGGAAGCCCAACTCCAACAGTAAGCTGCTCTGGGATCAGCATCGGAACCCTCTCCAGGTCAAAACTCACAACTATAGCCCCATAACCAAAGGTCTTTAGCTGTCCGTTTTTGGCCCTGGTTAGTTGGCCCTTCACATTGGCCAACATAGCATCGCACCAGTTGAAAATGGTGCCTCGAAAGCAATCAACTACCATCCGCATCTGGGATCCGGTGGCAACATGTAGCGCTGCACTGCCGCAGAGTCTGGTAACTGTGAATGCTATAACCATGAGTTCAGGAAGGGATATGGTCTTGATATCTATCCCTTTGTCCCGGTTCTGGACATTGCAAAACTCTAGGCGGAGGCTCTCGACAGATTGGCCACCTGCCTTGGGCCCAAATAGAGTCAAGTGTTCACCCCTCCTGGTCAAACCAGTCAAGAAGTATATGTCGGCTGTCTCGATTTCAAGCTGGTGTCCTCCAATAAAGAAACATTGCTCCTGTATAGTCCATCTATCAACCAGCAACTGCAAAAAGTCCACCTGGGTCCTCATGCCAGGTATAGCCCAGAACTTGTACAAGCCACATGCCTTCAATGCATCGATTGAAGGTTGATGATTCATCGCGGTGAGGTCCACACCCTCGTGCTCCCATTCTCGCCAATCAAGCATGATGGATATCCTACAATCAAGTAAAAAGGTGAATTAGAACATGAAAAATTGATTTCATTGGGTATTTTTTACTTGCATGTTTAGAGAAAGATAGATTTTGATTGGCTTGCTTGTCACTAGCTATTAGTAGATACTAGGAAGGTCTATCTTGTCCGCAACCTCGACTAATTAAGCGTGACAATGTCTTAAAAAAAAAGTATGAAGATAAATTTTGACACCCACCTCCATAAAGTCACCTTGGGAGTTGGGTATGTCACATGGTAGGAAAACCCATTTGGTTAGATGATATCAAGTTTCTGTCCAAACCTAGAAAGTGTAGCACAATTGAAAATTTTATACTCTTCCTTTTATCATCAATCAAATTTGACTCAACAAAATATCATGGTTGTCGATTTGTCCCCCCAATAGACATTGCCTCCATCATATTCTTCATACTCACAAAACCACTCCCTTTAGGTGGTCAAATGATAGGATGCTCATGAATCAATAAATTATTCCTCCAGATCCAATTATTAACTCATCAAAGGTAAATACACATTCCCTTCTCCATCTGAAGAAGTTCTCACACTATAATAGAGTTTTAAAAGTTTTGTTAACATAAAACTATCATAATTTTGGCATGGGATGTACAATTGAGGTGATTCAAAAGCCATTGGAAAGAGGAAATAAAAGAGATTGGGTTGGGAAAAATATAATACAATATTTGATCATTATTTGTATTATATTTAGGTTGGAAGTGAGGATTGTGGTAATACCACATTTAAGAAGTAATGGAAATACCAAAATTTAGTGATGATGAAGATGAAGATAATATCAATCCCAAGGAATGGTTGAGGATGGTAATGGAATCTGATATGACTCGCCTTGTGGATTTTTTCTTTTTGGTGGGTATGCTAATTGGTGGAAAATATTTGATGAAGATACTAGAGTATATGCCCAATGGGAAAATTTTGAAGAATTATTCTCAAATAAATGGAATGGGGATACAAAAAGGAAGGAAATGCATAAAATTCAAGATGAGTTAGAAGAAGCAAAAAAAGAGATCAAGAGTAAAGGTGATGAGATATCTAAGATACAAAACCTTAATGAAACACTCATTAAGAATATTCAATAATTAAAATATGGAAAGAAAGAAAAGGGAAATGGGAAAAGGATGATTCAAGGGAAGAATTGAAGAATAAATATGAAGAAATATGGAAATTATGAAGACATTAAAAAAAGTACTAGATGATGTGATAAAATTGAAAGAAGAAAAGATTTTTGAAGTCAAGAAGAAACAAGGATCTTGGATGAAGAGACTACCAAAAGACTTGAAGAGAAAATTTACAAGAAGTTTGCAGATACCTAGACATGGGTGAGGAAAAACCATAAATGCATTCTAGAATTGAAGGAAGACATCAAAATTTGATAAATGAGGTTGCATTGTAGCTTCAAAGGGGAAATAAGATAAGAATCAAGAATATCACTAGAAGATACTTGAAGAAGTTGAACTCCATCTAGAGTATGTGCATGTCAAATATAATGGTATCACCTTCAAGTCTAGATTAATCAAAGACTAGGCAAAGAGGATAAAGAGGCCATTTTATTTGAAAAGAAGATAAATGAAAGGGGTATGAAAAATGAAGGAAATCAATCAAATGTGAAATCATATTGACACCCTTATTACTAGGAAATATGTAATGCAAGGCAAGAAGATTAATATTAGCATCATCGAGGAAAACGTTAGAATACTCATCGATATTCATAGAATGGGGCATCAAAAAATAATTATTCAACAAGATATTATCAAAGACTAAAAACTACTATAAATTGGAGAATTCACAAAACCTACACATGGAATCAAAGGAAATAAAATTATGTAACAACCATCCACTAAATATTAAGATAAAAAGAATAAATGAATTAGGATGGATGGATCATTATAAATCGAAAAAAGAAAGTAGGAATATAAGAAAATCATATCATTTGGTTCATCACATGTAACACTCTTAATTGAAAAGCTTTGAGGGCAAATATTTTTGAAGGAGGGTATTATGATATGACCCCAAGTGGCACATATTGAGTTAAATGTATAGGATATAACTCCAAAGGGAGCACATATTGAGTTGAATGTATATGATATAATTCGAAGGGGCAACATATATGGGGTTAAATGTACATGTAATATGTAAATGTATATGTACTAGGATCAACCTGATAATAAAGAGGTCACATGTACAATGTGTGAATATGTATATATAGAGATCATGTAGTCATCATCGAGGACATGTGATTTGGATGTATGAATGTATTTGGATATTTGGAGGAGGTTCTATTGTTTAAGGAGTTATTGTGTAATTTATCTATCTTATATATGTCTTGGAGTTGTGCTCCACACTCACATTAGTGTACATGGTGTGTGCTTGTGGTTTTTTATGTATTCGGTTAATAACATGACTGCCCATTGTATGGATTGCTTTACTTAACAACCTTCAACTTGCAATCTCTTTTGTAATGCCCTGCTATACCACATTTATAACATCTTCTTGTTAATTTATCAAGAGACTTAAACCTTCCCTTTCACCTATACATCCCTTTGGATAATTTACCTTTACCTCTATGGATTGGTCGACCTCTCATTGATAAAAAGTTCTTAGTCAACCCATCCATGTTCTTTTGCCTCATCTCCTCTAACAATAAAGATGCCACCACATCATTAAGTATCAATGTGGTCATATTACTTCCAATAGCCACAACTAGATTACCCCATGAGTTTTGAAAATAACACAATAGACTAATGCATTTCTCCCCCTCCATTACAACGTTTTCCTATCAATAAGTGAGTAATCACTATATTTAATGAATTAAGGTGTTTAGTGACTAAATTACCCTCTCTCATACTTGGAAGGTAAAACTCTTCTAAAGAAATAACTTGTTAACTAGGGATTTTGACTGGAATAATTTCCCCAACTTATTCCATCGTTTCTTGGTAGTGTATTGCCATGAGACATTCGGTAACATCGAATCTACAAGATAGAGTCAAATCATATTCATTGATTTTCTCTCAAGCTTCTCTAAATCCTCCATCGACATGCTAGTCGAAGCTCTTCTAAGTTTCACAATGATCTACTGCTCTTAATCTACAAGAATATTTTCCATTTTAAGCTTCTAGAGCTCAAAACTTTGGCCATTAAACTTCTCTATCTCAATTCTTGTACTGCTAGCCATCTTTCTTTTTAAAATTTTATCTTAAATCTCCCACTCAAACAAGTTTATTTTATATTTAATAAAAAATCAAATTGAGGTCCAATTTCACATAACTCTTGACGTCATAAGCCCCCTATATCCAAAAAACACTCTAATACCACTTGTTGGATAATTGAGTCCAATTGACCAACTCTGTACATCCAACTACAAATATAAACTAGACATATAAATCAATATGAAAGTTTCAATTATCATAAATATTTTAAAAAGATATTAAGAATAAAAAATAAACATGGTACACACATAGAGATTTAAACAATACATAAAGATTTTACCCTAGAAACACTTAAGTGGGTAAACTAACCAACCTTTGAGCTTTATCGCTCTTATATTCTCAACCAAATATTTAGCTAGATTATAATGAACATTGAACTTTTTCCACACCTAATACTAATGAATTCATACATTACCGATATTTATTAATCTTCAATTTTTCATTACATTCCATCAACCTTACACCATGCTTTATTTATGGCCATAGGAAACCCTAATTCATAGCTCCTAAATCGGTTACAGATGGATGAATTCTATTGGCCAATATCCAAATAATCTCAAAATTTCATTTCTAACATAATTCGACTATAGTTGATCCAATCAACCACCAATTTTGATTGACTACACACACACGCACACACACTCACAAGATTGTGATTACTTTCAAGTACTCTAATCAACTATTGAATTTATTGACTCCTTGACTACTTCATTGATTTCAACTATGGTTGTTGTTATCAACTTCATTATCGATCCTTTGACTCCAATGATTGACTTGACTTCGATTGTATAGTTGATTTTGCCTGACTAGTTCATTGAGGTTCATCCCTAGTCGATCCACCGAATTAGCGAGTCAACTAAATGAACTATAGTCAATTGAGTTTGCACTACAAAGAATATAACACCTTGACATAAACACCCCCAATACATCATCTTTCCAAGGAACCAACCTACGATTGTTATCTCTCCCAACTCCATGACATTGTTTTCAAGCTCAAGTTTAGGGTTACCAACTCTAGCATTTTCTTGATTCATTTCCTCCATTTAGATTTCATTTACCCTTCCAATGAAGATTTTCCTAGACTCTCTATTTCCATTATTATAAAGCCAGTGGTTAAGTTTAGATCCAATAGATCACTAATGAATCCTCCCTCTGATTGAGTATGCAAGTGAAGGGATATTGGTACCATCACCATCATGAATGTGAGTACAGGTTATGTCCTAGTCATGCCTAGAGAATGCTTGTTTGGGATCTCATAGATCTTCCCTATCATACACCATAGGTCGAAAGTAAAGTGATCCATTAAATCCCTCAAGGAAGACAACACCTCCACCTCTTGTCCTCACTTGGTCTAACTATAGATTCAGTCTAGTTCCACTGGTGGCTGAATGTTGGCGCAACTCACTTATAATATACAATGCCTCTTCCTCCAATGTGAGTGAACCCACCAAAAATCTCCTCCATGTATCCACTAGAATGCCAAGTTGGAAAAACACGAGGTTTTCTAGATTCATTGGCCCTTTATCAAGTCATTCAAGTAGAGTAATCTCTCATCGCCCATTATCACCAAATAGATCATCCCTATGTTGTGCAACTAGGAACCAATAATAATTTTATATTTTGTAGGTGTAAAGATGATAATAATGATTCCTCTCAACCACATAAAATAAGCTTGATTAATAATAAAAATCTCAATTATAATTGATATTTAAACTAGTTTAAAAATAATTATCAATATTACAATCTTACTGAAAAAAATTATGGCTACAAAGTCTATATTAATTATAAAAATAAAATAAAAAATAAAAACAATTCCAAAACACTCAACAACACACATTTAAAAATGTCATTACAACATGCATGTTAAATCCAGTTAACTTTACACCATACTCATTTATGTAAAAAGAATCACCAATTGACATGAGGACATAAGAATACTCATTACAAATTCCTTATATACAATAGGAATCTTTTGACCTTACATCATGCCCATTCATGAATCTGCAATAGGCAATGGACATAAAGATACCCATTACAAATGAAATCTCTAATTGACATAAAGACATAAAAATACCCATTACAATTTTCATATATCCAGCTGAACTTTTTTGACCTTATACCATGCCCATTATTCGTACAAGGAATCTGCAACGGGCTTAAGCATACCCATTACAGTTTATTTATAAATAAACTATAACATTTCTTATCATGTGGAACGCTCAGAGATTTATACCATCCCATAATTGCATATAAATATGATTCTCTGTGTATTAAAGTGAAGCAGTTCAAAAATTTATTCTTATTCCGTTGTATATATTTTTAAAAAGGCATTGCGCATTTCAGCTGTCAGTAGTTTGAAGATCTTAACTAAATGGGAAAAAACTATACACTCCCTCCATGGTCAAAAACTAGAAAACAATAAATATTTGAAAAATACCACTTTCACATGTTAAATTCAAGCTTATTGTATAATTATTTACATTTTTAATATTCATTAATCTTATTCAGGGCTTTGTAGTCTGGTTTAACTCTACTTGCATATTACTTTTGTCTAATTTTTTAATTGAAATGCCATACAGTAGGATCACAATGAAAAGAGTGGACTGCACTACACTGGGCTTGTTCCTTTTTTTTTTCATAAGGTTTATTTGGTTGACTGTTATTTCAGTATCAATGCTTTTTATTTTCATGTTCTATTTGGTAGTATTTATTTTGTGAACTACATTTTTTTGTATAATTAATTATGGGTGTTTTCTTATTTTAGATTTATATCATATTTCCTTGTATCTGTGTACAAAAATAAAATGGGGTTCTAAAAACATTAGATTTTATAAAATATCTACTAGTTATAAGAAGAGCTTCGCATAAAATCACATGAAAGAGACCTTTGTCATGGTCTTTTATGCCGAAACTCTTCTTAATAACTATGATGAATCACAGAAGCCTCAATTCTACAATATCTACTAATTTTTGTTTTATAATATAAATCAAATATTTTTATAAAATATCTACTAATTTTTGTTTTATAATAATAAATCTCACACATTTTTTCCTTACTGAAAAATAACTACACACTTTCATTTTGGCCACCATTATGCAACCCACTTAGATGGATTACAACGGGAATGAAGTCTCTGTATCATCCAGACAGAAAAACCAAGCAATTATATTAAATGAATTATTGGCATTATTTATTTAATATTGGGATTTTAATATTTCCCTGTAATTTCAAAATAAACATTCTGGGTCAAAGCCAGCCGGTGTAAGACATATTGTAGGCGGCTGCATGTGCTCAGAACCACCATTTTATTTTAAAAAAAATATAGAATACATTACATGTTTAATCCTGTATAGAGTTTCATTCAACCAAACCAGAGAATCAAAGGCACAGTTAATAAATCGCGCATGAAGCTTTCTGGGACTTAGATTTGTGTGATCACCGTTCATAATTATCAATTATTGTGCTTTTAACTGAGTTAAATAGTTAATAGTGAATTATTATACTGGAGTTATTATGGTTAGTTAGTTATTGTCCATTATTATTGTGCATTTAACTGGGTTAATAGTTAATTAATTATAGTGCATTTAACTCGAGTTTTAAGTTAAATATATTTACTGTTTTTAAAATTTATGGGCTTTAGTCAAAACTAGACATCAGTTCAAAAAGATTAGCCGAAAAAAAAAACAAAGAAAATATTTCAAAAGTGTTTTTCTACACTCAACATGGTCATGGTGATTCAATTTTTGCCCATGACAAATAAAACTAAGAAAATAACTCAATGGTGCTCTTCTATACTCAACATGTCACACTGTGATTCAATTTTTCCCACCACTGCGGCAATAACCAAGTCAAAAGAAGTATGTTATATTCTACAAAGTACATATCAAGGAACAAACCAGTGTTCATTCTCGCAAAGAGATTTTTTAAATACAACAAAAGAAAATCGATATACATAAAAATACTAACAAATTTATAAATTCAATATTTATCCTAAAAACGTTCATCTACAAAACCAATATTTAAGGTTTATATCTTTATTTCCCTTATTCAAGTTGACTAAATATGAAGTGGCTTAAGACATTGTACAGAATTTTACAAGCCCTCCAATACACTTTGTCTCATCATTAGTGAACTTTCAAACCATGTGTATGCATGCCCAAATAGTTCATCTAGTCATGTTCTCATTTACATGTGATAAAATTTAACTTCATAAAAAAATATATCATTAGTGAACTTTCAAACCATGTGTATGCATGCCCAAATAGTTCATCTAGTCATGTTCTCATTTACATGTGATAAAATTTAACTTCATAAAAAAATATCACAATTATATGATGAAGTTTTCTAGATTCATCTATGCTCCAAATATAGCGAACCAAATCAAGCATTCCTTAGTACTTCTTTAGATGCTCCATTCCCATGTATCACTTATCATGGTTCATAAATCCATGAACCCTTTTTCATTTGTATCTCTCATGCTTCTCATAAGCACTAACAACTCACAACCTATGGTTCTTGGCATGATACCATTCTCATGAAGAGTTTAGCTTAACCCATGCTTTAATAGCCAATATTTACCTTGGAAACCCTTAACCAAAAAGACATCAATAACCAAATCAGGGTTAAATTAATTACTCAAACGACCAAGTCAATATTAACCTAGGTAAGATGAAGACCAATAGACTTCAGGATTTTATGCAAGAAAGAACCACAATTTATGCAAGAACAATAATTTGTTAATGAAAGTATCACAATTTATAATAGAATCGTGTACTCATGCTATGGGAATTGCAAATCAAGTGAGATTTCATGGAGAAACCTTGACTATGAGACTTGAATAAGTTGTTTCCATAATTGAGGAATCTAAGGTTTTTTGATGCACTGTCATCGCAATCAAATTTAGAAGAACCCTTGGAAAACAATCATGAAAACTTGAATACTGAAATGATGGTAGAAAGTTGAAGAAGATGGCAAAGACTTTGGAAGTTTGAAGAGTGCTATGACATGCTTGTAATGTATAATATGGTGGTGATGAAATGGAAGTATGGATTGTGATGTGTAAATGGCTGAAGCTTGATGACATGGAACAAGGAGCGGTGAAGTGATGGGCATGTGGTAGTGGTGGATTCATGCACAAGATTTAGAGTTGTTGATGAAGGAAGGTGGAGGCTAGTGTTCAAGTTGAGGTAGGAAGAATATAAGACATCCTCACCCTTGGCCTTCCCTTATTATGTAGTAGGTTGGAGAAAAGTGGGGCAAAAGTCAAAGTATATAGACTCCCGACCATTCCCTCTTCCCTTCACATTTGTGGAACCAACACATAAGATGAAAACTTAGGGTGGGTGGAGCATAGAAACCAAAAGACTGTGAAAGATAGTCCCACCCACAATCGTCTACATTTCTTGTGGAGTAGGAATATATAAAGAACTGAAGAGAGAGATTGATCATTATGAAGAGGTATGAAACCCACCTCAAGCCAATAAAAACAATAAAGACATAAGAATTCGTGGAAGACATGGATGAATCAATATCTACCATGTGTCACTTGAAGGAGAAAGTATATGAAGGCAATTAGAATATGAAAATTGCTGGTATGGAGGAGAAGTTTTCATAATGAGGAGTTGAATAGTTGGAAAAGATGAAGCGAAATTGATAGAGGCAACAACAACATGAGGAGAAGAATCAAAAGCAGTAGATGACAATAGAAAGGGGAGCTCTTCAAAGGTAGTGAAGGAGAGAGTAAGTGTGGCCATGGCCTTTGGCCTAGTAGTGTAAGATATTTTGATTTTAGAGAAGGAGAGACCATTAAATGTAATTTAGTTTGATAGATTAATATCAAAGAAGCAACAAATCAATTTAACAATGATTTTCCCTCTAGGTTTCCACTTAAAATCACTATCTAACTACAACGGTGTCATGTGTAGTTGTTGTTTTTTGGTTGTGATTATTTATATTTTAGTTCTATTTTAGTGAATGAATGGATGTTGTAGAGCATAACAAGTTTCCATGTTATGTAAAAACTCTCTAAAATAATATAATAAATAAAACACGTACAATGTACATTAAATATGAGCATGAAGCACAACTACCAAAGAGATAATAGAGATGAGTTACACAATAACTCCATATACATTAGCTAGGACCTCCTACAAATTACCCCAATACATCCTTATTGAACCAAATCATATGTTCATGTCCCTAATAATAACAAGTTTATATATTATATATATATATATATATATATATATATATATATATATATATATATAATATATATATATATATATTTATATATATATATATATATATATATATATGTCAACTTGTTATTATTGGGCCTAGGAAGAAAATGTAGACATTATGATGCCTAGGAATATGTAATTCACTTACTCTAGAAATAATGGAATCTTGAAGACTTTCTCGTTAGGATTTATATGTTCAACATGTAACATGATCTCTAGAAGAGAATGGTAGCTTGGTAATCAAGTTGGATCCTTGTGCACTCTTATGTATAAAGGTAGACTCATGTGGATATGGTCTATGAAGATGTTGATTCCTTGTTGATAAGGTTGTTATGATGAGTTAAGTTTGTTCGTAATATCTATTATTGGTTATCTGGTTAACATATTATTTTTCTACCTGGAGTAGCATTGCAGGTATTCATGATGAGAGTTGAGGCAAGTTCAATTGTGTAGATGGAATAAGTGAAGGTTATTGAGAGGAACTCAATCTCTGATACTTGGAAACTATGAATATCAAGATTCGCTCATCTTAGGATTAGAAGGTAGTAGTACGAGAAGATAACCAGAAGGTAAAATTTCACACTATGAGAAGGAAGATCACTTTTGAGGCAACTATGATCAACTTGAATTCTGGGAAGGATCGACAAAATGTGTTCATGAATGAAGACAAGATGAAAGTGATATGGAAAATGGATGACCTGGAAGCTATCATGAGAATATATCTCCATGACTTGTGATACCAAGAAAGGAAGCATGCTTGGTATAATGAGATGCAAAGGAAAGAGGGAACCATGCAAGATTTGAGGAATTGATAGCTGAATGAAAATACAAGTAAGAGAACTTGTGAAGGTCTAGAATATCCTCTAGATTTGAGAGGGAGTAAAAGGAGTCTCCTTGAAAAGGAGGAAGATATCCTTTCTAATTGAGGGGGAGTGGTGGTGGATAGTTCTTATCCTTACGTGTCATGCATTAGACTAGGACTAATAGTCATAAGTCTTAGTGAAGGACATAAGGAAAGAATGATGTCTATAGGATTGGATAAGCATCTAAGATTGGTACCCCTTAAGGATTTAGAATCCAAGACATGAAGTAGTCTCATGAATCAACACTCTTTGAGGATATGATAGGTATACAAGATAAGAGTGGGTGAAGAGGACCGATATTCTTTGATGATTCAGGACCAAGAATCCAAGATAAAAATAGTTCTAAAAGGACATACCTTATGGACATCTAGATGGGATATGTGCCTTGTAGAGGCAGTGTTGTATCACATGTAAAGCATCTCAACATAAAGCTCTAGAGTAAGGTAGAGCTTGTCTAGTTAGGCCTTAGAGACAATGATGGTTGATCATAATGTTGATGCTTACAATATGGCTTATCAATCTGACTCTTCGTATGAGAAATTTTCAAAGGAGGTACTCTCCTTGTACGAGTTGGTCAATTATGAATACCTCGCTAGTTAAGAAGGAGTGTTGGAGAATGTAACTAGTTTCAATCTTCATAATTATCATTTGTCTCATGTAATGATGCAATATTTATGTATTGATCAAAATAAGAAAGAGAAATGTAAAAGAAATGTATCTATAAAGCATGGGTTTCATGCTTGGGTCAATGGTCAATAGGTCAAAGAATCCATTTTATGATTATAAGGTTTTTCATTAGTCAAAGGTCATTCTTACATTGTTAAAGACCCTATTGGGCACTTCTACCAAAGAAACACATATTATTTTGTGAATTAGAAGTGTATAGAGGGATCCAAGAGACAAGACGCACAACCTTGCTTAAGTTGGCCTAAAAGGGCTTAAAAAGCCTCTTGGAAAGACTATATAAAGGAGGTGCTTCGACCTCCTTGGAGACATACACACATACTTCTCTTATATATCGTATGTGGCCTTAAAAGGATGTGAAGAAGTTAGGAAGTCTCAAGAGGACTTGATCTACATCATGTTCTATTCTCTCATGCGATGTCCTTACATTATGCCAGGGTTTCTTCAGGTCTGATTCGCATGAAGAAATATTAGGCTATGGAGAATTTATGTTTCGCTATTTTGAAGACTTTGTATGAGAAGGTTGATTGGTGGAATTTTTTTTGGTGGGAGCCCTAGTCTAAGGTTTGGTAATGGAAGTCCCCTTTTAAATTGATTCTATAAGAAGAGAATATCTTGTGGGTTTTCCCCCTTGGTGGGGTTTTCCCTTGGCTTGGACCCTATATCTTGTATTCATGTCACCTTTATTGTTTTGGCATTTATTTGATGAAGAGAACATAAACATAATAATGATAAGAAGGACTAAATATCACAAGTAAATGTCATTTATGGAAAATGTTAAATTTAATCTGTTTCCTTTATTGATTTTCCAATAGGTCATCCCCAAGTTATGACTTTGACTCCATGGAGCATCAACATCAACTTGCCCAAACATTGTTCATACCTAGTACCAACAACCACTGACCAAGATACCAAGCCTGATAGCCTTCAACTAGCAATCTTGTGGCTTCCAAGAGTTCCACTACCCTCACAAGCCTTCTAGGTACCCTTTGAAGCCTTACACGGCAAAGCTACCAAGCCCAAAATCCCATAACTAGAATTCATGTCACTTCAAGAGTTCCAGTGCCCTAACCGGCTTTCTAGGTACCCTTCTAGGCCTCCATTTTGTCACTCTCACCATGCTTTCATGGATGTCTTTCTAGAATCCTTCATAAGAATCCTTTGTATTGATCCTTTGACATCCCCCACTTCGTTAATTCCGCAACATTCCTATTTTATATGCATGTGTATTTTTTGCCACTTGGCATTCACCCAAGTGTTATACGAGATTTACAATTCTGGACAAATGTATCTCCCCTAGGTCGGTGGCTAACATAGAACAATAGAGAGATAATAAACACAATGATTTTCCTTAAATTAAATAGATGATGGGGTAAGTCCTACCTGCAATCCTTTGCACACATCACTCCCTGTTTAGCTTGGAAGCTCCAATTCTAGCTTTGAATGCCAAAATTAGAACTCGAATAGTCAGATAATATGGACCAAGAAAATACACGATCTATGCAGTATCATCTAAGTACTTCATTCAATAGATCAACATGGTATTGAAATAAGTGAAATAACAAAATTATATATAGTAAAACAATGAATTATTTGCATTAATATAAATGGAAGGAGATTACAACCATAAGTAGCAGTTGATCTTGTAGAAGATCTCCTCCAAGTTGTTTACTTTTCCTTTCCTTGTTACAAAATGCACCTCCAATCACCCTAAATGCATGATATGATGACCACTCACTACAGCAACATAAAGGCAAAATCACTGTCTTAAATCCAAGCCCCAACCACATTGAAGGCCGAGAATATATAGAGAAGTATGGTAAGTTGGGAGTTCTTATCCAATTTCCAATCTAGGGTAAGAGATCCACCTTTGATGGAGGGATAGGACCAAAGGATAAGTGGTGAAAAATCCAATGTAGGGAAGGATATGATTCGAATGTTTTATCCAAGGTATGTAGTTGAAATAACTTTTGGAAACTCCTAGAAAGGGAAGCTTCTGGAAGCCTGGTCATTCTCTCAGATTTCAAGAACCAATGCAGGTGCAAAGGGGAGCAACCTGATGGTGACCAATGTAGGCCACAATGAAGCAACCTACTGGTGAACGCACCCCAGTAGGCCTACAGGGAGCATTGGTCCTCAAACTAGATTAGATGAAGTAGTTTAGGGCTCAAACTCTGGGAAATGAAAGGTACATGCATAGGTCTTTCTGCAATATGGTGACAAGGGGGGATAAGATGTTGATTGATCCCATTAGGAGGCTCACTAATTGGATGTGAAAAAATGGCCAATAAAAGAATCCCTCCTAAAGCTCAAAGTTAGAGACGATGACTGATGAATTAAGTGATTTACCTTATGACAAGTAGGGATAAAGTAAAACCAGTGAGCTTCACAGTTACAATACATTTACAACATGACATATTTGTTTGCTGAGGGAGACATACCCGTACTCAAATCATAAGCTAACCATAACATGTACAATGATCAAAAGATGCGTCCACAAATGAAATTGGTGGACCAATGACTAGATGACTATCTATATGATCATGGGCATCATACATTGTGATCTTTGTATAATCCTCAAATCATATCCCGGATGGCGGAAACTAGATCTGGGGTATTCTATCTCGTTCACACGACCAACCAATGTATGAGTCTAACAATTTGAATCTATAAGCTGGATTCGAACATGGTAGACATCATCTGATTACTGACCAATGATGTAAGTCATTAACATATGCGAGAGAAACCATCGATGTTGTTAATGGATCTCAAGGTACTGCAATACAATTTGTATGGTGTGAATAAATGAGTTGATGTCAAACACCACACAGAATATTCCGGTGAAAGGCCACTAGGGTAAGCTTATCATCAAGAGTGAGGAAAATTGTCATGATGTATGCAAGCACCAAGGTACCAAGGGATGTTTTTAAGTCAAATTCTTGGATGATGTGCTAATGTTGACAGAAAGTGACATGTCGCGGGAGGGCTTTGATATATCCCCCGTCAACAACACGAAACTGGTATGATGATTGAGATAGAATTATCAGAATGATATGTAGATCTATCAGGAAAGGCATTCATGAAATGAAGACTTAAGAGTATTGTAGCAGAGATCAACTGAAGGACTTCTCTTGAACACAATGACGACATTGAACAGAGTTGGCAGCATTGACCCAAAACTGAAATGGAGGCTTAAAAAACGGTATGATAACAAAAATACAAGTAGATTACCCAACCCAACAACCACATAGATGAAGTGGAAGAGTGTCGTGTTCAAGAGCGATTGACTTCCAATAAAAAAATAGAACCCCTTCTTTTCCCAATTTCCCTAACCATACTGGTCAGTACCTCTTTATTTTTTAAAAAACTTGAGGAGAATAGCATATGCTCGATCTATAAATTTATCCTTCAGATGAATCCCTCCGAGTATATTTATCAAACCCAGAGAAGGAGTGGTTCGGCCCTGTCACGATAGATGATTCCATCATTGTTTGATGTTTTAATGAGTTCAGCGAAGGTAAAATTCAACATCTTTTTCATGTTTAGATAGTTTGAAAAAGAGGCAAAAAAGAAAAATCCTGATGTCCCTTTTTGTAGGTAGTCCCTTAGGTCCGAAAAGGTAGAAAACAATACATGAGAGAACTTCTTTGCCATGTTCGATTAAGGTTTTCCTTTTTCATAGTTAGTCTATCTCAGTCCGGAAAAGGGTTAAACTTATACTGAGTGGATGCCTTTTCATTTACTTTTACAAGTTTGAAAAGACAAGTGCTGAACAATTTTCTCATATTTTGGGAGTTCGAAAAGAGCTGAAAGAGGATTCCAAGGAGGTTCATTTTTCGTAGTTGTAAACGGCCTGAAAAAGAGATAAAAGTATACTTTGTGGTCAAAGCAACATGTTCAAAACATAATGAAAACCTGCTAATAACTGTCGAGCTACTCAAAACACCACAAGAAGGATTAAAAATACTTATTTCATAGTAAAAATGAAGCATATCATGGTCAAAACACTAAAAATGAATAAAGTGATTGATCATAAATATTCAAAATGACTTGTCATTTTTACCATTTCACATTCTACCTTCAATAGTGAGTATTTGGAGCCCTTTTTCCTTCAATCTTCAACAGTTGATTGTGGCCAATCCAGGGAACCATTTCAAGTGTTGTCACTTCCAGGTAGGAAATGAAACCTTTACAATCTTTCTTTAGTCCATTTTTGTAATTTCATGCAAAAAAAGTTAGGTTTTGAGGCCCCTCGAGTTGATAAAAAACTCTCTGGGACCAAAGCACCCCCTAGTGTTGAAATCTGCATTTTAGCTAGGCAGGGGAACATTGCAGGAAGAGGTGCAATGCTCCGGTATACACTGTTGGGGTGCGTTAGGCACATTTTCCTAAGTTGTTTCTCAGTTTTGCCTCAAATTTTGTCAAGTTTTTTGCATGGGAAAGATCCTAATTGATCCCTTGTTGATGTTTCAAGTACCCATCAGTACAAAATGACATTCATCTAGCAAGAAGTAGAACATGAGGAATAATATTTAAATGTGGAAAATGACCCTACTACCATCTAGGCACTCAAAAATTGTGGGTTATTGAAATTCTTCTGGCTACCTAGTATGAGGCAAAAAATGGAGTTTCTAAAGTACCTTGTCTGTTCATGTGATATTCAGGCACGTGTTCACGTTTGGGGAGAATCTACTCGAGATACAGGTAGAGGATATTTACTTTTTGACAAGATTGTCAAAGTAAGGTTCCCCCGTTGTTATAGACATATTTAGGCACTGCAACCCCAATCACATATGTCCATAAACCAAGGGCTTCTAAGACCCTAAATGTGTTGTTTCATACCCTAAAGGAACAAGGTCAGCTGATTACATCATTTCCCAGAAGTTCTCCCTGAAAAACTACTCTGAACTAGTCAAAACTAGACCTTCTCACCTGCTCCATGGTCATGGTGCGATGCATCTCACCTATTGCAAACAGGGGTGCGATGCATACTGAAAATCCCTTCTATAGGGTGAAATGGGCAAGAGTAGACAAATGGCAGAGGCAATTTTCTAGGTGGAAACTCAAAGAATCTTCTAGAAATTGCTCATGTGACACTTGCCTCTCTGAATTCGCCCAGTGATGAGTAAGAGATCATGAAATCTCCAAGTGGAACCAAGAACTATCAGAGAAATGACACTAATCAAAATCCCAAAAGTTGACTCACCCACCTGTAAATATCTATATATGGATCCCCCATCCTAGAGATCCAAAGGCTGGAATTTTGTATTTTTGTAAGGAAGTGTTGTTGGTTTCTCTGTGAAACATTGTAGTGTTGGGTGATCTAGCTTTCCATGAGGTGAAGAGGGCTTTCATGCTGGGAGGATGGTGCTGGGTCAGATTGCTAGGTTGTAATCCTCCCTTCTACTACTTCTATCAATAAATTTATTTGAGTTTTCCTCCATATTCTTGTATATTTCTTAATATTGTATTGGTGTATGCATTTGTATGGTTAATATACATATGATCCTATATTGTTTATGGTTATAGATCTCTATGCTTTGATGGTATTATGCTGCTTTGACTCTACAGTTGTTCATTGAAGTAGGACAAGTGAGGAAAGAGTGGCGAAGCTCTATCAAAGGAGGAAGGAAACGAGTAAGGAGCCAAGTGAAAGATTGAGGTTGGTACTCTCTGCTTCTCTCTCATCTATCTCTCATAAAGAAAAACACAAGTAACTTTAGTTTATTTGTTTCTAAGATAGCTACCCGTCTTAGTGGGACTAGCAGCTTTGAATGGACACTAGTTTTCCCGGTAACAAAATGGTGACTCCACTGGGGAGCGAATAGTTTGATTGTTATTTACTATTGTTTGCTTTGTAAACTACAGACGGAGCCTGAAGTTAAGCCATATAGCCTTCAAACTGCCTTTGCTATGCAACTACAAAGTAGATCAACACTGCTTCAGCCAATCTCCGGGTTAGTTTATGAACTGAACATATGACTTGCAAACATCCTAAGTGCCCTGGTGGTAGCTCAAATAACCTCATTAGATCAGCCCCTATACATTGTGTTAACTGCCTATCATTAGCTCAGCCTAAATCCCTGAACTTAACTACAAACTGTGAGTGAAAACTGAGCTCAGTCTCGTCCCTGGACCATCGCACTGTCTCTCATTGGCAACGTGGATGAATCGCACCTCCTTTGTGTTGCATGTGAGATGCATCCCTGTTTCCCTGTGTTACAGGTGTGATGATTGAATGAGAATATTTTTGCCTACAGATTTTGGTTTTTTCTTCATTTTCTTCAGCTTTATTTAGTAGTTTTGCTATCTATGATCAGTACATCACTGTTGAAACTCTCTTCATTTGCATTATTTAGCCTCCATTGATAAGGAATTGTGAATGTTTTTTATGTATTTTTTATCATTTACAATCCTCCTTTGCAAAAAGTAGCTTAATTGAACTGTCATCTTTTGATTTAAAAGTGTCGCAAGTGTCATTTTCAGTCAAAAGAAAAGAGTGTCGTAACGTCTTCCTCTTTTAGATAGTCGATTACACTTTTTCTATTGTATTTGATTTGGATCATCAATTCTTTGAAGTCTCGAAAGTAGTTTTCAAGTTGAAATTGAATGTGTCGTCTAAATCTTCCTTTCATTTTTGAAAAGAAATTGCTAAAGTGTCGCTTTGAGGAAAGATAGTTCAGATCTGTACTTAGTTTTCTTTCTGTCATTCTCACATTAAGGAAACAGAAAAACAAATACATGCATGTGCATTTGCATTTATACTGCATGTGCAAATTGATTTGGGACAATGCATCTTAGTGTGTGCTCTCTGCTCTATGTTGAAAGAATTTTACTTCTCTTTCCTTAGTAGCTAGGATTTTCATTGCAAAAAGAAAAGTAAGCGATTATTTATCATCTTAGATTGCATATTTAGGAATTGTATATCTACATCACATGGTGAACCTTAAAGGAAAACTTCTTAAGAAAGATCAACTGTAAAATAAACTTCAATGAACATAAAAGCGCTTTGGAACCTAACACACAACATCTAGAAGTCTAGGCTAGAGACGTATTCCGATGTCGTAAAGCCTGGTAACTATCGTTTTCATCGTAGATTCGGTGATTCCTCCTCCTTGATACGACAAGTGCTAGTACGGACTTGTGCTTCCACATACCATCGAGTATATATTGGGAGACCACATTCGGCTATATCCTTTATCCTTAGGAAGCTGTGTCTGGCACCCTATCGATCACAATGCACTGAACACAACATTCGGGAAGATTGATTGCCGTGCATAAAAAGTATTCTGCAATTTTACGATTGGTTTCTTAATCCGTCTATCTAGATTTCTAGAGTAGACACTTTCGTTCCTTTTCAGACTCCTTAAAAAAAAAGGTCCATTTGAGCACTTGTCACTTCAGGCTCATTAAAAATCGAAGGCGACTAGAGTCATCTTTAGCTTTTTCTTGACTCTTTAAAATTGAAAAAGCAAGTTGTGTCAAAGCATCATAAAATTCATTTAATTCAGAATAACATTTTCCCCTTTTTATTTTGAGTTGATCAAGTAATCCGCAATCGTGGAAGAAAGTCAATCAAAACCTCGTCATTCCTTTTTAGACTCCTTAAAAGAAAAGGTCCATCTGAGCACTTGTCACTTCAGGCTCATTAAAAATTGAAGGCGACTAGAGTCATCTTTAGCTTTTTGTTGACTCTTTAAATTGAAAAAGCAAGTTGTGTCAAAGCATCATAAAATTCATTTAATTCAGAATAACATTTTCCCCTTTTTATTTTGAGTTGATCACGTAATCCGCAATCGTGGAAGAAGGTCAATCAAAACCCCATCGTTCACGGAGACTAATGACTCAACCATCTTTGACTCCATAAACAAAATCGTTCCGGGCCAAGCGATCTTGTTTAACTGGGTCAAAGTCTCCTGGTTTATTTGAAACTTGTGTTTCAACATCCTCAGAGACTCGAGTTACTCCAACTATTTTTGGTATCCCTGCCTCTATAGAAGAAGTTCCACAGTTACAAGAGGACATTAGAACTAATCCTAGTGTAATGGTAAACACTTCTATTCTAGAACCAGCTCCATTTAGGGCTGGTTCGGAAGGTGTCACCCCTCCATCATTTGTCGCTGTAGAGTCTATACCTTCTTCGGCACCAAAAATATTTTACAGACCTAACGGTCTACCTCTTCCGCCTGGATTGATTGCTATAGAAGAGATTGTGGAGGATCTTCCATCCAGTACTCCATTGCATTTTGGAACTGAGATCTACCTATATCCTTCTACTACAGAAGTTAGTCAGCCTTCATCGCAAGTTCCTGTATAATCGCTAGGAAATATTTTGGATAGACTCGATATGTCTGAACAACCATCGACGTCTAGGACTGTGTCATCCGATACAGTAGCAACAAAGCCTCCTACCGCCACTCCGATAATGTTCACTAGTGTACCATCTATCACAACTAGTTCTCAACCACTAGATGGAGTCCACCCAGGGACTGTTTCAATAGTATGGTCTGTTCCTATTTGTTCATTCAGAACCTTATCTAGAATTTCTTATGTTGAGTCTCAACAAATTGATCCTTCACAACAGTATCAATTTGGGCAGTCCAGTCTCAAAAGGCCAATTTTCCCTTTGAACACTGGATTGTCGCCATATGGGGGGCAGTATGCCTTTTCATTGTTCCCTCCGAGAGAACAACCATATGAGAGTTCACAATAGAATTCGTGTCAAGCCAAAATCGCATCCAGTGGTTGGGTACCAATACTGCCTCAATAACCGAGTTGTATATTCAATGCAACAAGATCAACCTGTGTCGAACATTCCCACAACACCGGCTATTGTGACAGCGTCGCAAGTACAAGCACTGCCTGTTGTATGTCAACCTCTAGTCTCTCAAGTGGTAATACAACAGCCCCTTGTCTCCACGACTCAATCACAACTGTTGCTTAGTAGCTCCTTCATTGAATTGACTCAGAATCAAATGGGTACTATAACCCCTCATCTTGGTCAAACATCTAGTATTAGACAACAACAAATGGTATCACAGCCATGGCTGGTGCAATATCAACAACTGCAATTCCAGCAAGCTTACCAAGGACATGAGCAACAAAGCTTTGCAGTCAATGGGCAACCGTATATTCAAAACGGTTACCAAAAATCATATTATAATGGTTACACCCATCAACCTTATCAAAGTTAGCAGCATCAAATACATTATGCTGGTATGCAAAGACCCAAGGCTTAGGCGATCCCATCTTATCCTGGGTATGATTCGCCAAACCTGAATCAATAGTTGCCTTTTGTAGCAACTTTAGAATTACAAGATCTGAATCGGTTAACAAATGATCCAATTGATTATGCCCAATGGTGGCTGGCGATTTCTCATAAAATTCCGTAAGATATTCCTAAATTGAGTGGAAATTCGGGTGAAGATCCGTCGAATCATGTGATGACCTTTCATATGTGGTGTTCGTCCAACACTCTCAATGATGATTCGATTAGGCTTCGCCTTTTTCAGTGAATGTTAATTGGTTCGATAGCAAAATGGTACATCGAATTGCTTAGGGCTTCATTCGATAACTTCAACACCCTCGCCACCACCTTTTTACCCATTTTCAGTTACCAATAGGGTACAAAATGGGAACAGAGCTTCTTACCAATTTTAAGTAGACAACAACTACTCACATATCTGATCATATTCATGAGTGGCAACGTCATCGTAGAATGGTAAACACATATGTTCCTGATCAGCTGTTAGCTGAATCGTTTATTAAGTCATTGTTACCTACTATTACAGAAGATGTGGCCAATGGAGGAGTTGTCACTGTAGAGCAAGTCATTGCTCGTGCACAATATCTAGACTTGATCTATACTTAGTCTGGCACGCTCTACGCCAAATTTCTTATACTCATAGACCAGAGTTTTCCATTCCTCCTCCTCCTAAATTGAACAAGGAATCTCATGCCAGTGACGGCGTGATTAGTACCTCCAATACGCAAACTTCGAAGGCCTCATCTGGTAAAGCCCTTGCAGTTTCCAGTAAAAAAGCAAATGATAATCGATAAAGGCAAAGAACCGAAGCAACCAGGGGGAAAGAAGAAAACGAAAGGCAAAAAGAAGAAGCAGGATGATTCGTCTCCTAAAAAATCTTCTTAAAACCCTTCTGGGCAAACGAAACCTATTCATCCATGTTTTATATGTGATGAGGATCATTGAACGAGAGATTGTTCGCATAAAGCTGAGATTAAGAAGTTATTTAAGAGTTCAAAAAGCTTAGCGGTATTGACTGATCTGTTTCCAAACCCAAAAAACAATCTGGTTGCTAGCGACAATGCTTCCCCATCCCAAGTTCTTATGTTGTCCATTTCGAAACAGCAAAATGATGCATTGATATCGACAAGGAATAAAGATTACGAGAATCCACAGCTGTCGAACAACAAGGTTGTAGATCAACCTAGTAGTTCGACAACAACTTCAACTGAAGTTGTGCCACCCATCATTCCTGAGCTAACAATAAAGCTGCCAAAGGGAGTAGTACACAAATCGACATTTAATCCTCATGCCAGAGAAGCACAGAATTATTATATAGTAGAGTATCTGGCCCAATCACCATCCGCTATGTTGACACTTGAAGTACTACGAAATTGCCCCTCCCAAAAGCAGGCTCTATTATCAGCAATAGGTGGGATTGACCCAGCAGATTCCAATCTTGCGGCCTTTAATCATAAAGGATATGAACCCCAGTTACGAGCTCAAATCGCTTTCCTCATCCAAGTGAAAGCCCTCAACAAAACTGTTCATCGAAAAATTATTGATGAGGGGGCATCTACATGCATTATGTCAATAAGTTGCTAGAAAACTTTAGGCTCACCACCCTTGTCGCGATCGTCAATGACATTAAAAGCATTAGATGGACGAACATACACCGTATACGTGATCTTAAGTAACTTGCAAGTTGAAATGGGGGGCAAGACAGTAGAAATTGATGTCGAAGTTATCGATGGAAACCTCAATTACAATATCCTACTGGGAAGGCCTTGGATTTATGCTATGGCTGCAGTGGTGTCAACATACTTTAGAAAGATTGCATTTCCTTTTCAAGGAGGAATTACAATATTTGATCAACAAACCTTCCTCCCCAACAGTTCACAAGTTACGGGAAGAATTCCAATGATCCATGGAAGCTCTCAATCACTTCAAGATCAAAGTAGGCCTCCTAAAAGACCCTACCTTAATGGGTACTTTTTCCCTACCGCCTCTGAGTAATCTGGCAGAAGTGGCCATGGTGGAAACCTACAACATGGTATCTTCTATATCTACAAAGGTTCAAAATATTTCTGGACATGATGTTAGCATGGATCATCACCAGGTATTTCCTCCAAGCCCAATAGAAATATTGTAGCAATCAATTTTCTTGTCCTGGGCGGAAAACCCAAATCAATGCTCATCGAGTGTTTGGATAGATAGGTCTAATGAATATGGCACCTCTTCAGATCCTTGGTCGTATGTACATTCTACAGACGAAGGAATCATTTAGTCAATGATGATAGGAGAGGAACCATGGGAAGATTACCACCATCGTTCCCATCTTCCAGATTACCACGAAGATTGTTCCAGCAACCTTAATCATCCTTCAGTTTTTTATTTTCTATCAAATACTGTAAATACGGTGGATTCTGAGCGAAATCTGTCTAGTATTGAAGAAACTATAGCCATAAATATCTCGAGCAAACCAAATGTAGTAGAGAATATTCATGTCGACAAATCTTGTTCTTCTTCAGAACTGGAAATATATTATGCTCTCTTTCATGAGTTCAGAGATGTCTTTGCATGGTCATATGAAGAAATGCCAGGCATTGACTCGAGTATAGTTGAACACGGAAATCAAGATGTATCTAGATGTCAAACCGGTACGACAACGACTTCGACAAGTGCACCCGAATAAAGTTGTTTCCATCAAGGCAGAAGTTGAAGAACTTTTACATGTTGGTTTCAATTACCCAGTTTCTCTAACTGATTGGGTATCGAATATTGTTCTTGTGATGAAAAAACAAGGAACAATTAGAGTGTGCGTTGATTACAAGGATGTAAATCAAGCTTGTCCAAAGGACAACTATCCTACACCCTTCATCAACCAGATAATTGATGAATGCGTCGGATGTGAAATCTTTTCATTCATGGATGGATTTTCCAGGTATAATCAAATTAATATCAGCCCACAGGACCAGTCGAAGACTGCATTTATATGTTCGTGGGGCACATTCATGTACCGCAAGTTACCTTTCGGTTTAAAGAACGTAGGGGCAAATTTTTAGAGGGCTATGAATTATGCCTTCAATGACATCAAGAACATCGTTCAACCATATCTCAATGATCTACCAGCACATTCACGAAACCATAATGATCATTCACAACATTTGAGAGCTATATTTCTATGTTGCCGACACTACAAGATATGACTCAATCCACACAAGTGTGTGTTTTGTGTCGGTTCTGGTCATTTACTTGGCTTTGTGGTTTCAAAGGATGGGATTCGTCTCGACCCATGTAAGGTTCAAGCAATCATAGATATGCCTCCACCTTCAACTTTGCTTCAGATTCAGAAACTCCAAGGGAAAGCAAACTTTCTAAGGAGGTTC
Source organism: Pinus taeda (assembly GCA_000404065.3). NCBI lineage: Eukaryota > Viridiplantae > Streptophyta > Pinopsida > Pinales > Pinaceae > Pinus > Pinus taeda. Next base: position 32,910 of record APFE030373553.1, read on the forward strand.
ATTCCAAATTAAGCCAAACTTGCTAAAGGTTATACACGTCTTTTGAAGAAAGAAGTGCTCTTTAACTGGGATCAGGTTATGCAAGCTTCCTTTGATGCTCTAAAGGAATCCCTAATAAGAGCATCATTAATGTACACTCCTGATTATCAAAAAGACTTTAACCTGTATCTAGTTGCAGCAGATACGACCATCGCAATGGTTTTAGTTCAAGAAGACAATGGAATCGAACATCCTATCTATTATTTAATTCAGAACTTAAATGATACAAAAAGAAAGTACTCCTATGTTGAAAATCTATCTCTTGCAGCTATTCAAGCAGTACAGAGATTTTGACACTATATCCTCTTTTGCAAAACTACCATTTTGTCAGATTGCAACCCTATGACTTACATTCTATCATGTCAGTTACTTGGGGGAAAATATTCGAAATGGATAGACATTTTACAAGATTTTGATCTGGAATTTGTAAAATCCAAATCAAAGAAATCTCTGGTTTTTACAGAGTTACTATGCGACTTCCCGTCATCGTCTAACGATTCAACATCCAAAGCATCAATCATGGATGAATCTTTGTTTCTGATATTGTCAAGCGATCCGTGGTATGGAGATCTATCTCCAAACCCAAACATATAGGCCTAATACCTCTCGCTCAGAACAATGACGTACTCGATACCAAGCAAAAGACTACATGATCATCGGTAATACAGTTTACCGTTGTGATATCGATATAGTTCTGCGAAGGTGCCTCATCCATGAGGAGGTCGAAAAAGTCTTGAATGATTTTCATTCAGGTACGTGTGGGGGGCATCAATATGGTTATGCTACGGCGCAAAAGATTTTACGAGCAAGTTACTTCTAGCCAACAATGTTCAAAGATTGCATAATTGGAGTCAGAAGTTGCCATGCTTGTCAGATCTTCAACCGCAAAACTAGAATACCACCCGCACCTTTGCATCCAGTAGTTGCTGTTGGGCCATTTGCCAAATGGGGCATAGATTTCATGACATGTAACCCCACCTCGGCTAGGGGGCATGGGTATATCATAGTCATAGTTGACTATTTTACAAAATGGGTCGAGGCAATGCCTACATTAAACAACAATGGTGAAACGACTACCCTTTTCTTTTTTAATCATGTAGTCTCTAGATTCGGTGTTCCATAAGCTATAGTCATAGATCATGGATTTCATTTCCATAATCACATGATGGTTGAATTGGCTACCAAATTAGGACTGTCCCACGACAGTTCTACTCCGTATTATCCGCAAGCTAACGGACAAGTTGAGGCGATCAAAAAAGTCCTAAAGCGCATACTGAAAAGGATGATTGGAGTCCATAAACAGAGTTGGCACCTAATCCTGTACTCAGCCTTGTGGGGATACCAGACATCGGTAAGAAATGCAACCAGATTTACACCCTTTCAGCTAGTGTATGCCCTGGAAGCAGTCTTACGAGTTCAGTGCGAAATTTCATCTCTCAAGCTCGCAGTCAACCTTCTCCTTGGAACTTCAGAGGAAGAGGCTCGTTTCTTGGAATTAATCCAACTAGATGAAATCCTTCGTGACGCCACCTTGGCTAACGAAGCTCATAAGAAATGAGTCAAGGCACAATTTGACAAGAATGTCAAGCCTCGTGTCTTCTCAGAAGGTGACCTAGTCTTACTCTACGATCAAGAATCCCATAAATTGGGAGCAGGTAAGTTCCAGTCATTGTGGATGGGTTCCTACATTGTTAAGCATGTATTAGCAAAAGGAGCCTATGAGCTAGTAGATTATGATGGGATTCCACTGTCACAACCCTGAAATAAGTTGTACCTTAAGCATTACTATGCCCGACTAAGTGTAGTAATCTCTTCGTATGCTTTTGTTACATTTTTGTTTTCGTCAAGAGTGATCGTTTTGGTTAGGTAATCCACTTTTGCATTTGTTGTAGATGTCCAACCTATTGGAATCATTTGTTGGAGACGCCGATGGAGCTATTCATAGTACGCGGAACCGATCTTCTGCAGCCTAGGCCATTTTTGATCCAAGCGGCGAGTTAGTGAGTTTCAGAGGGGTATGTATTGATTGGTCAACAAACAACATCACTGAGTATAGCGTGTTGATAGAACTCCTCTGTGATTCAATCACACATGGCATACGCCGACTTGTTATCAGGCTAGACTCATAACTCGTCATCCTACAGCTTATTGGCATCTATTCTGTTCGGAATCCAACTATCTATCGTATATTCCTAAGGATCAGGATTTTGGAAAGGCAGTTTGATTCTATTCAATATCAACACATTTCCAGAAACTTAAACACATTAACTAATTCATTAGCAAATTATGTGTTAGATAGACATTTGCAACATTTATGTCAGGCCAGGAGTAACTCCAGAAAACTGATTCATTTATTCAATTAGCCAGCTATCTATTATATACATGAATGTGATCGTTCAGTTCATCTTCTTGATGACTGTTCACATTCAATTC
>APFE030373557.1:1880-39427 GCA_000404065.3 Pinus taeda
TTTGAAATGACAAAATTTGACCTTGACACTTCAAAATCACTTTGTAAGAGCACATTTGATCACTGGAGGAAGGCTGTAAAGACTGACACTAACATGCTCCATGAAAACGAAAATTAAATTCGCCAAATATTTCTCACATGGTATCAGAGAGGGTTAAACTCTGTTAGTGTAAAACAAGTGTTTTTACTAACAGTGAAAATTTTTTTGAGCGCGGATTATTTTTTAGCATATTTACCAGCAGGTAGAAAGTTTGTCTTTATGCTCAGAAATGGCAACATCAAGCACAAGCTTGACTAATCCTCAAATACCTTAGTTTAATGGAAAAAAGTATGATTATTGGGCTATTACAATGAAGGGCCTGTTTTCTTCTCAAGACATTTGGGATTTGGTGGAGAATGGTTTTCAAGAACCAGCAAATGCAGCAACATACAATGCCTTTTCTCAACCAGAAAGAGATGTGTTAAGGAACAATATGAAGAAGGATTCAAAAGAACACTTTTATATCTTTCAAGCAGTTCATGAAAGTATTTTCCCAAGGGTTGCAGCAACAACGATGTCCAAGCAAGCATGGGACATCCTCTAGATAGCCTACCAAGGCATGGCAAAAGTCAAGACAACAAAGCTGCAAATGTTGAGGAGAGATTTTGAAACACTTTGTATGAAGGGAGTTTGATAATACAAACTCATTTTTTACACAAGTAAGTGCGCTGGTTACTCAAATCAGGTCCCATGGTGAGACATTTGAGAAAAGAGGAATAGTTGAGAAAGTTTTGAGAAGTCTACCAACAAGGTTTGAGGCCATTGTTGTGGCCATAGAAGAGACAAAGGATCGCTCACAGTTCACATTGGATGAGCTTAATGCATCACTAATTTCTCATGAACATAGACTGAATAGAGCAGCAAGCTCCTCATTGGAGCATGCCTTCAAGACACAAGTATTATTTGGTCAAGGTCGAGGTAGAGGAAGATCATATGCTAGAGGAAGAGGAAGAAACCCACACAGAGGTGGAAGAAGCAGCCCTTCATGCTCAAATGGAAGAGGCAGCAATCAAAATCCAAGTCAAGGCCCAAGCCAAAATCAAGAACAAGGTCAGAGGTATGATAAATCTCAAGTTCAATGTCATTATTGTAAGAAATATTGTCATTATGCAAATGAATGTAGAAAGAAGCAATATGATATTAGTAACAAACCAAGTGTAAATTTCATAAGAGAAAAATTAGAGCCATGATAGCATGTTTCTAGTGTGTAATGTAGCACAAGAAAAACAGAGTGATATATGGTATCTAGATTCAGGGTGTAGCAACCACATGTCAGGAAACATAGAAATGTTTTCTGATCTAGATGAAAGTGTGAAATCTAGAGTGACATTAGGGATTGATAGCAAAGTCTCTGTCATAGGAAAAGGAAAAGTTAATATCCTAACAAAGTAGGGGGAGAAGAAATACATCTCTGATGTTTACTTTTTCCCCGGTCTGAATCATAATCTCATGAGCATTGGACAATTCATGCGAAAAGGCTACAATGTCTTCTTCAAAAATGATGTGTGCACAATTTTGGATAGGCCTCCAAGTAGAAAATTGATTGCAAAGGTTCATATGACAGACAATAGAATGTTTCCCCTAAAAATAATATCAGATTTGCAGAAAGAAGGTGCACAAGCACAACTATCTATGAACTCACAAGAAAATGGAAGAAAAACGACAATTGTCACACAAGTAAACTTTCAAGCTAAGTTAAAACATGAAAAATTGTTATGGCACTTAAGATTTGGACATCTCAACTTTGGAGGTTTGAATTTGCTGCATAGGAAATGCATGGTGAAGGGTTTACCACTCATAGAAAAACCAGACATCATATGTGAAGGATGTATCTTGGGCAAGCAACATAGAGAAACATTTCCAGCAGGAAAGTCAGTGAGGGTAAAGGCACCTTTGGAGATTGTCTACTCAGATTTATGTGGACCAATGTAGACACCATCAATTGGTGGCAGTCACTATGTACTGACCTTCATAGATGACTACACAAGGAAGACATGGGTCTTTCTCCTAAAACAGAAAAGTGAAGTGTTTGAGAGCTTTTGCCAATACAAGGCTCTTGTTGAAAAGCAAAGCAGACATTTCATCAAAGTCCTTAGGACAGACTTAGGTGGAGAATACATCTCAAATGACTTCCTTCGATTTTGCAAGGAACATGGAATTCATAAGCAATTTATAGTAAGATATACACTGTAGCAAAATGGTGTGGTAGAAAGGAAGAATAGGACCATTATGGAGATGGCAAGGAGTATGTTGAAGGCAAAGCATTTGCTAAATGACTATTGGGCTGAAGTTGTTGCTTGTGTAGCATATATATTGAATAGATGTCCATCCAAAAGTGTCTAGAACATTGTTCCTGAAGAGGCATGGAGTGGAAGAAAGCATAGTGTCACTCACATGAGAGTTTATGGATGTGTGGCTTATGCACATGTTCCGGATGAGTTGAGAAAGAAGTTAGATAGCAAGGGGGAGAAATGCATATTTGTTGGATACAATGATGAATCCAAGGCATACAAACTCTTCAAACCATTAACCAAGAAGGTCATAATAAGCAGAGATGTGTAGTTCATAGAAGAAGAAGCATGGGATGGAAGTTTAGAAAAGAAAATCAATGTCAAGGCATGCATACCACATGAAGACATAGAGGAATTAACAGCATCAAGTAATTCCTCAACAGTGACTCCCTCTACTCCTATTCAAGTGCAGCAAAGTAGGCAGCAAGCAACACCATCAACAAATAATAGGATAGTTTTGCACAGCCAAGCAAGTGCTTCTCCAAGCATAGCACGAAGTGCGGCACCAAGTGACATATCAAGTCCATCTTCACCAAGCACAAGAAGGCTAAAATTCAGAAATTTAAATGAAATTTATGAGAAAGATGAAGTTGATAGTGGCATAGGTTTGAATTCCTTATTTGCATTATTTTGCTATGTAGATGACCCAATCCACTTTGAAGATGCAGTCAAAGAAGAAAAATGGGTTGCAGCAATGGAGGAAGAAATAGAAGCAATAGAAAGGAATGATACATGGGAGTTAGTGAGCCTTTCAAAAAGAAGACATGCTATTGGGGTAAATTGGGTCTACAAGACCAAAAGAAACATTGAGGGAAAGATTAAAAGGCACAAAGCAAGGCTAGTTGTCAAAGGATACAAGCAGCAACATGGAAGAGATTATGCAGAGACGTTCGTGCCAGTCACGCGGATGAAGACAATGTGCGCAGTTGTGTCGATTTTCGCGCAACATAAATGGACAGTGTATCAGATGGATGTAAAGTCAGTGTTCTTGAATGGAGTGCTCAAAGAGGAAGTGTATGTCACGCAACCACCTGTTTATGAGATTGAAGGCCAAGAAGACAAAGTGTATCAGTTGAAGAAAGCTCGTTATGGGTTGAAGCAAGCATTGCGTGCATGGTACTGCAGGATAGATGTTTACTTGTTGGACAATGGTTTCGACAAAAGTTATGATGAGCCTACTCTCTACATCAAAGAGAGTGAAGGTAAGATTATCATTGTCGTCTTATATGTAGATGATTTGATTTTTACAGGCAATGATGATTTCCTCATCGCTAATTTCAAACAATTCATGAAGAGTGAATTTGAAATGAATTACTTGGGATTGTTAAGATATTTTTTGGGCATAGAAGTGAAGCAAACAAAAAATGGCATTTTCATCTCGTAAGCAAAGTATGTGGCAGAAATTTTGGAGAGGTTTAAAATGCAAAACAAAAAGTCCGCACCAACTCCAATTGTCATAGGGTTGAAGTTTAGAAAATAAGATTGCAGCAGCAATGTCAATCCAACATTATACAAAAGCATGATAGGCAGCCTGATGTATTTGACCGCCACTAGGATAGACATAATGTATGCAGTAAGTTTGGTGTCAAGGTTCATGGAGACACCCAAGAAGATACATTGGCAAGCAGCGAAAAGGATGTTTAGGTATGTCAATGGGACAAAACAGTGTTGCGTTTTGGATACAACAACCAGTGATTTCAGGCTAGTTGGTTACACTGACAGTGATTGGGCAGGCAATGTCGATGACAGAAAGAGCACGTCAGGTTATGTTTTTCATTTGGGTTCCATAGCCATTTCATGAGCCTCCAAGAAGCAACCAATAGTGTCACTGTCAATAGCAAAAGCTGAATATGTCACAGCAACAACAACAACGTGTCAGGTAGTTTGGAATAGAAGGATGCTAAGGGATCTTCATCATGACCAAGAGGGCGTGACAACTATTTTTTGCGACAACACCTAAGCAATTGCATTGTCAAAGAATTTTGTCTTCCACAAAAGGACCAAGCACATTGATGCTAAATATCATTTTACTAGAGAGTTGATTAATAATGATGAAATTGTGTTGTAGCGCAGTAGGTTACAAGAACAACTTGCTGATACTTTCATAAAGCCATTGGCAGGAGAAAATTTTGTTTATCTCAGAAATTGTTTGGGAATTGTCAATGGTGGCAGTTGTGATTAAGGGGGAGTGTTGGAAATAATAATTCCAACCACCATAACAAACAACGCGACAACAACAATGCATGTCAAACACTTTTGTAGCCATCCATGTCAGACAATTTTGCAGGTTACTGTAGAAATTTTGAATAATATGAAACTTATTCACAGATATTATCCAGATTATACACTAATTGTAGAATACATGCATAATACATAACCTCTTCTACGTTGATCATCAATTTAGTAGCATTAAGAAACATTCGCATGCGCACATTGAAGCATCACTTACACATATCAACACAGTATGTACCCGGGAAAGCATAAAGCTGAAAACCCCCAACTATCTATATATTATATTGATTGAGAACACGTAACAATACATAGTACAATACTCCTCACAAGTACTCAGTACTATCTCCACCTGTTACACACAAACTAGCTCAAATCTGAATCAAGTCACTGGCTCAAATCTCCTCTGCTGCTTGCCTGCCTCCACTGCGCAATCCTGCATGAGAATATTGATGAATGAATGATCCAAATTCGTATTTACCTTGGATATACCATGAAATCCTCATTGGCAATACTCAATCCATTGATTGTGCAAATCTCATGCACAGCTATAGTCACAACTGACAGTTGTCTTGCCCTTTCACTCACCTCTAACACTTGTCTCCACTGAACTGTCCATGCACTGAGTTAACTGATGTGTATTCTCAGTTGCTTTATGAGTTAATAATTAGTGAATTAATTAATAACTAATTCACACTACTCATCACTTAGTCTATTGATCAGTTAGACTAAATACAACTAGTTCAACTAAGTCAAACTGAACACAACTCCATCAACTCCTCATTCAACTCCACAAAACTCAATCAATGAAGTCCTAACTGAAGTCCTCCATGAAATAGCTCAAGTAACCCGTAAGGAAAGCATATTTCCTTCTGGCAGTTGAATGTGCCACATCCGTAGCTCGAACTGAAGTGTTGCAAGAGGATAAGATAATGATTATAGTCCAAATACTATTAAGAGCTAATAATATTCGACTGTTCTATATTTAGACTAGAAGTCTAAAAATAGACTCCGTCCATATGTCTAAAAATAGAGGTCCATCTATTTTCACCAACATGACCAATCATCCATAAATAGCATCCTGCAACTTAGAGACCATGATCCATATGTCTAAAAATAGACATAGTTTAAAAATAGACTTTGCGCTAAAAATAGCTTGCGGGCCCACTTAGTGAAGGCGACTCCTTTCCACTAAGCTCCATCATCTTATTGCATTTTCAACACTCCCTCTCAACAAGATATAGATTAACTGTAACCCGATCCTGTAACTCTGGAATGTTCTGCATGCAACACATCTACCCGGTCTACTTGCTCCAACAACACTTGGAACAAAAAACACTCCCAACTGACCCCTCTGTTGGGCTAGGAACATACTCTAATGTTGAATCTCTCCTGTTGCTGATAAGTGCACCCTCTCTGACATCTGTGCTACTGCAACATATCCATGCATCTCGCACCATTGCACACCTCTCTGTGCCACCTAGCATTGTGCAAAACACTTGTGCCTCTCGCATTGCTGCAGCTTGCTAGCTATGCGTTGTCCTGGGATTCCCTGCATTGTCGCTCTCTCTGCCTCTCCATCCGCATTTGTCTCTACCCAATCAGTCAGTTCCTGCTACTCCACATCGGGGCTCCTGTAGCAAGGTCTCATCTAAGAGGTTGGGTACCTCAAGGATCGCGCCCCTCCTCCTTGGGAGGATCACTCTATATCGCCCCACCTCCTACCTGGAGGTATGGCTGCATGTGATCCCTCTACCCACCTATCTCAAAGTTTCCCCATACTGGAGGTCTTTGCATGAGTAGATGTCTCTACTCAATCTCCACTCAGCTTCCCCTGTTGTGGCTTGCTCCACAACCTCCTGAAGCTGCTGTACCAATCGTTGCCCCTCCACCATTGTCTGAGACTTCTCTTGGCTCTGCACGTTGAGAGGTAATATACCCTCCCTCTCAACCACCAAGTCTCCATCAGTTGCCTTGCTGCTCAAGGCTTTGCATGCATCTTGAACCTCAAGAGCATATAGGTTCTTGACCCGTGAATCAATCTGCTTCACCTGTCTAGTGATGATGTGTCTAAGGAAAACCTTTCCCTTACAGAAGACTACATCATAGCCTCTGTCTTCCAGCATCGTGATCTACACCAAGTTTCTCTTCAGTCCTGATACATAGTTGACATCGGTTAAGGTAAAGCGAGATCCATGCTCCCTCTGAAAAATAATCATGCCTACACTTGAGACACTATACTTCTCATCATTACCCATCGCTATGAGTATATGGAGATCTTTCTCCTCCAAAGTACTGAACAAACTTTTGTCGTCGGTCATGTGGAAAGAAGCTCCACTATCAAGAAACCAACCACTTCCCACCATGGATGAAACCATGCATGCGAAGAGTGTGAAATCCAACTCAAACTGTGAAGCAAGTGCCTCACCTTTTGATCCTTCCTCAGATCTCTTCTTGGATTTCCTCTGTGCACAATTTTCAGCATAATGGCCCACCTCATGACAACGAAAGCATCGCACTTTTCATTTGTCAACCTTCTTCCCATCATTGGAAGAACTAGATTCGGAAAGAGAAACCTTCTCTTTCCCCTTCTTCGCCTTACTCTCTAAGGCACATTTCTCCTCATCATGCATAGATGAATAACTGTCTTTGGTGCTCCATCTAATCTCCTCCTGCATCAAATCCGACCATAGTCATTCCCAATTTGGTAGTTTCTCCCTTCCATTCACCAAGTTCTGGTAGCTATGCCAGCTCTTAGGAAGGCCAAGGAGTGCTAGACTCACCATATCCTCATCGTCGACAGTCACCCCCACACTTCCCAGCTCATCCCGACATTGGGTGAACTTCGCGAGATACTGGGGCATACTATCTCCATTCTCACCAGCGCCATTCCACCAGCTCAAAACTCAATCGCTTCTGATCTAAAATTCGTGAGAACAAAGTATTTCTTGTACAGAGATCGACTGTATGGGCATTCACCGGATATCTCACCTTCCAAAAGAAGGATGAAACCAAAGGCTACCTGACCCGATTACAGACTCTGCCTGAAGAAATAAAACATATTCACTTTCTGAATAATAGATCTGATGATCAATCCTTACTTTGATATCCTGTAGAACTTTTTCTACAAATCAACATGCTCCAATACCATGTACAAATTTTGAATAATATGACACTTATTCACAAATATTATCCCGATTATACACTAATTGCAGAATACATGCATAATACATAACCTCCTCTACATTGATCATCAATTTAGCAGTATTAAGAAACATTCGCATGCGCACATTGAAGCATTAATCACACATATCAACACAGTATGTACCTGGGGAAAGCATCAAGCTGAAAACCCCCAACTATCTATATATTATATTGATTGAGAACATGTAACAATACATAGTACAATACTCCTCACAAGTACTCAGTACTATCTCCACCTGTTACACACAAACTAGCTCAAATCTGAATCAAGTCACTGGCTCAAATCTCCTTCGCTGCTTGCCTCCCTCCACTACGCAATCCTGCATGAGAATATTGATGAATGAATGATCCAAATTTGTATTTCCCTTGGATATACCACACAATCCTCATTGGCAATACTCAATCCACTAATTGTGCAAATCTCATGCACAACTATAGTCACAACTGACAGCTGTCTTGCCCTTTCACTCACCTCTAACACTTGTTTCCACTGAAATGTCCATGCACTGAGTTAACTGATGTACTCTTCAGTTGCTTTATGAGTTAATAATTAGTGAATTAATTAATAACTAATTCACACCACTCATTAGATAGTCTATTGATCAGTTAGGCTAAATACAGCTAGTTCAACTAAGTCAAACTGAACACAACTCCATCAACTCCAAAAATAATCATTGTGTCAAGTTTCTAATTTGCTGCTTCATTTAATCCATCTTTCAGTCGCAACATCTTCATTGCTTCATTTTCAATTGAATTAGTGAAAGAGTCTCGTTTGTCCTCTTATTTTGAGTGTCTCTTTTCTCTTTTCGAGCATAGATTACATTGCTTGGTTTGTCGAGTGAAGCATTTATGTGTTTGGTTTGTTTGATTCAGGGAAGAAGTTGCTTTTAGTTTCATTTATCATGCTTTGGATTTGATCGATGCTTGTTTGTTCGAAATTGTGAAAATTTTCATTAAAGTGCTTTATGTGAAAGATTCAGTTTGCATTTTATGAAAAGAAGAACATGATTCTAGTTTACTTAAGTGAAAATATTGCATTAGTAACATTATTGAGAAGCTAGAATTGCATCATCATAGGCATGAGAAATGAAATAAACTTTTTTTGTTGTTAAAGGAAGATCAAGTGCATTTAGGACATGTATTAGTGAAATATTTCATTCTTTCATTGTTGCATTAATTGTGTGCTCTCTATCCCTCAATTAGTGTTAACTTTCATCGAACCAAGATTTCTTTTCTCATACAGCTACATATAGGAGTTTTCAAATGATAGCGGTAGGGCATTGGAATTGAAACCTAATTCAAGATCAATCGTTAAAATTTCAAAAAGTAACCTAAGGAAGCATTGAAACTTAACGCTCACATTTAGTGGTCTAGGCTAGAGACGTGTTCTGGCATCCTTAAACCTAGCAGTTTTCATTCACTTCAGCATTAGACACTATTAGTACGGACTTGTGCTCCCTATATTGTCGCGTATATAAATGGAGACCCCCCTAGGTTTGCAATCCTTTATCCATAGGAAGCCGAGTCTTCCGCCTTGTAAACATGATACACCGAACACAACATTCAGGGAGATTGCCTGCCTGTACTTCTCAGTTCGCGCGGGAGGTATTCTGCAGTTCACGGTTACCTGGTAATCCTTTTGCCTAGATTATCCTGAGAACTCATTTTGGTCTTTTTGACTCTTTAAATTTAAAAGATCACCGAGCACTTGTCCTTTCCAACTCATTAACTCTTAAAGAGACTAGAGTCACCTTTCGCCCTTTTCTTGACTCTTAAATTATGAAAAGGAAAAGTTTTGTTTCAGTGTCTTAAAATTAACTACCCACAAAATATTCCTGGTTAAAGTTGTCTTCCTTAGTGATTCTTTAGGGTCGTTTCCAATGGAAAAATTTCCAGAGTCTACCAGTCATGAATTCCCCTTGGATGGGAATCCTGGTCCTTTTCCTTCTTTTGGAAATGTTGGTGCTCCTTATATGGCAACGTTGTCCCTCCCTAGGTTAACCATTAGTTTACCTATCTGGTTATTTTTTACCTCGGTGGTCCTGAGTGTCCCAACTCCTATCTATCCATCTCCTTCATTTGAACCAGATCACGTTGATTCTAAGGTTGACCTCTCACCTTCTTCCCATGTTTCTTCATCTTCCTCTTCTACTTCTCTTGGTGAAAGTTTTAAATCCATTAACCAGGAGGCTAAGAAGAAGAAGAAGAAGACGTCAAATAAGTGAGAGGCCAACTGTGAAACTGTTACTCCAAATACCTCTACCGTAGACAAACCTTTCGATCCTCCATGGAGGGTAAAATTCCCTTACAGGCTATTTAAGGGTGACTATCTCTTTCGAGATTGTCCAAGTATTCACAGAGTCTTAGAGGTATGGTCTCAAATTATGGATTAACCATCCCCATTGATCTCTGGAGATCATGTTGATGCTACACCCTCGGCTAGCGATGGTAAGAAGAAGGGAAAATTTAAATTCCCCTGTAGGTTATGTGAAGGAGAGAATATTCTTCACCTTTGTCCTCTTATGGATAAAGCTTCCAAATTTTTGGAAAACCTTACAGATCCTCAACGTTATCAGAGGCTTTCTTCTAACCCTCTCCTAGTTGGTAAAGATATTGATTTGGATTCATCTCTTTCTCGTCCTGCTCTTCCTAAGCATGACTCTATTCTATCTGTTCCCGACCAACCATTGGTCGAAAATAGTGTCGACTTGGCTCTGCCTTCAGTTGTTCACTATGTTCCCAAAGAGAGTGATGATTATACTACCCATGTTATTCTCATCTCCTCAAATTTTCATGAATCAAAGAGTGACCCTCCCATCCTGGTTGTTCAGGAGAGTCCTTCTCCTATTCCTTCATAGCATGGGGGGAATCATATGATACCCCCACCAAGCAGTTCTGTCATTTCTTTTGATTGGAGACAATTGACTACTTTCTACCTTCCGTCTTATGTGTCTTTCCAGATCATAGTACAAGCCTATAATATGGTAGTACATGGCACTATATTAGATGAAGGCGTGTCTGTTAGCATCATGTCTTCTACTACTTGGCAAGACTTGGGTTCCCCACAGGTTGTGGCTATCACCCAGAATCTGTTGGCTTTCTCGGAGGAACCAGTCAGCCCTTAGGGATCCTTCCGAAGTTCCTTATTACTTTGGGAGGAAAGATTGTCTATATAGACATGATGGTAGTCCAAGGTCCCTTAGATTTCAATCTTCTCCTTGGACGCGACTATGTTTATGTCATGGGAGCTCTTGTTTCTTCACTTTTTTGTGTGGTTTGTTTTCCACACGAAGGGAGAATAATGACAATTGATCAATCATCATTCATTGGTCACCAAGTGCCTCCTACGCAACCATCGTCCCCTATTGGTTCTTTTTTGCAAGCAGCACTCTCCCCGCCATAGGTCAATTATGTGGCTACCCATTCTATCTCCACATATGTTGATGATCACACAAATGGTATAGTGAATTATGTACTAGGTCCATTGGAACCCAATTTTTCATTGGTACCAGTTGACATGTATTCCTCCCAGAGCGTATTTCTCCCATCTAATGAGGACCTCTTGGGATCCATGTTCTCATATGGTCCATGAACAGGATACATAGCATAGTTCCTTGTCTTGTGTCAATCTCATTAAAAAATGAAACAAGGGTCCAAGGATAGTTACTTCATATATCTACCTTGTTAAAAAATGAAACAAATGTCCGAGGATAGTTCTTTTACTAGGATAACCTTGTTAAAAAATGAAACAACTCCCTTTTCCAAATCGAGTCTTCGATTCATATCTCGTAAAATCCCAATCGAGTCTTTTCTGGATCTCGAAAGTGATTCTTCATTCCATCCACCTAGTTGAATCAAATGAACCTTGGGGGGCATGTACCTTGAATTGAGTTGCTATGTTGGGTGCATGCTAACTTGACTCAAGCATAGTTTGTCTTTATTTCAAGCTTGTGTAAAAATGAAACCAAACTCAAGCATAGTTTTTCATTTCAAGCTTCTGTAAACATGACACCGAATTCAAGCAGAGTTCTCCATGGTTCAAGCTTGTATAAAAATGAACCCATATCCATCTTAGCCCTCATGATTTCCATTTTTATTAGCCTCTCTCGGTAGATAAGCCTTGGTTTTTTATCCATTTCATCGCCACCATCTCTTTGGACAATCATTTGCTTCACTTGGTTGTTTTACCCTTTCTTGAGGAACCACAACGATGAGTGGTTTTACTAGCCAGCCTCTTCGCCTCTTAGTTTTTGAGTAGTTATACCATAACCGGAACTAGTTGCTACCCTTTATACCACTCATTCCTCCAGGACGACTCACCTTTAAGCTTTTTTTTGACTCGTAAAAAATCAAAAGATTGCAGAGTGTTTTTCCCTTTTAGACTCATTAAAGAAAATAAAAGCAGCGAGTCATCTTTGAGCTCTTTTCTGACTCTCAAAATATGAAAATATTGTTGAGCTCTTGTCGTTTTGAACTCGTTAAAGGCTGCAAAACGTCATCTACCCAGTATTCATTTACTGCCTTTCTAGGCTAGGATAAAACTATTTACGAAAAAGGTATTCCAAGTCAAACATGACTAGGAGGTTCTCTTGAAAATTGTTTTATACCTTTTTAGGTTCGAGAGACAACTTTACGAAAATGGACCTTTGGATTTTTGTTTTCCACTTCTTTTTCAAACTCTCTAAAAACTGAAAAAGTTGTCGAGTTTCACCTTTATCGAACTCGTTACAAGATTAAACGACATAGCACTTGTCATTACAATGAGACCGAGCTACTCCTTCCTAGGGCTCCTAAAACTTACTAGGATGGATCCATCCGAAGGATGGACTTATATTACAAGCATATGTTATCCCCGTCAAGCTTGTGTAAAAATAACTGGGGTATTCACCAGAAATGGTGGGGGGGAATTGGAAGTATTCATTAGTTGTATTCTTCACTTGAGGAAGCATGTCGCTCTTGAACATTCACACTCATCTATTGTTCGTGTCGGGTTTTGGGACATCCTCACTCTGTCACTTGCCTCCGTGGGTTTTGGGTGATCCATTTTAAATCTCTCATATGATCTCTGCGAAGTCACCATGACCTCTTATCCTATGATATCAAATGTTGCCAAAATCCAGAGTCGTGTCATCCACATGTTCAAGTGAAGTCTTCCTACCTGTACATTGTCTGATCATATGTCACCATATTGGATTACTCTCATTCATTGTGTTTCCCATTTCGTGTCGATGATGAAGAATTCATTATGACCTTCCTTCGATAGATCACTTCCTGTCGACTTCAGCTCATTATTCAGGAAGTTGATCTAGAAACTCCTTTCCAGTACCTTAGAGTTTGCATGCCTCAATGGAAAGTTCTTCGCACTCAACGACGGGTTCTCATCATTGTCCCTCGATCAAGTGAGTTCTCAGGTGTTCGACTTCACTTCCTTATTCACACTTTGTGAACTGTACAGATAGTACCTTGTGATCCATTGACATTATGGGTGGTTTCTCTCATGCTTGTTAACAGTTCGCATCATTGGTCAGTAATCAAGTGATTTCCTAGCATGTTCGACTACAACACGTCTATTCACATGTTACAATTTGTACTTTGATCGGGTCGTGTTGGAGCATAAGACCTTGTGCTTAGATCACAAAAGTCTAGGTTGCAAGGAGTGATGAGTCATTCATGATTACATACATGATTCTTTAGATGGATGGTTGTGACCATGCTCTGGGTATCATTTTGATCCTGCTCAGTCAAATGGCTGCGACCATACCGTGGGTCTTTTCATTTTTTATCCTCTCTATGCAAATAGCTATGCCCATGTCATAGATCTATTTCATATGATCCCTTCAGTCGGATGGTTGCGTCCATGCCAAGGATCCATGCACATGATCCCTTTCTTGATGGATAGTTGCGCCTATACCATGGATTCATGTATTGTTATATGCCTCTCATGTTTATCAAGCATGACTATCATATTTAAGATATGTACATGTATATTTGAGTTGAAGGTCTTATGATGCTGGTATTCCAAGTCCTTGCTCCGTCTTAAAGCATTTCAGCCATTGCTCTGAAATCTGACTTCATGCTTTAGGGGGCATCTGTTACACAGTAATTTGTCACTCCCTATTCCTGATACCAAAGAACACTAGTAGTGACTGCTATGTTATACTTTCACCATGAAACCTATGTTCTTGCATCCCTTGAAGTTTGAAGATAGTAGTCCCCACTCCCTTCAGAACATTTCGAGAAAATCCTTCTAAAAACCCATTTTTTAATATCAACGCTCTTTCCCAGTGTGTCACCTGTGCCGATGATGTGAGTTTTACACTATGAACCGCACCGATCGGCGCTACTATTAGCCTAATACCTACGTTGGTCTACTTTTGGAAAGTTTTTATAAAAGGAACCAAAGTTTCACGTCTAGAAACTTCTATTGGCAATGTGATGGATGTTCGTTTGGTTGGATAAGGACCGAGAACTCCATACAAGGTTCTTTCCTCCTTAAAAGTGGACCTTCCCAAGGAGATAAGACCTTCTTCCCCCTCGAGTGGATCTCATTCTTACCCTCCTATCCATATATAAACCACTTCCGCTTGCCCTTTTTGGTTACACACAATACAACACATAGTGAAGCTAAAAATTTCTTAAACCTTTAGCTTTTGATAGAAGAAGATTAGTCTTAGATGATAAAAGACTAGTCTTTGGTAGCTAAAGCATGAGGATAGAGAGTTAGAGATTGGAATCCATTTCATGTCAAGCTAGAGGAGGAAAAGAGTGTTGAAAAGGCGTCAAGTGGGACTTGGATACCACAAAGGAGATCTCCAATGTTAAGGCTTCGATTGTATTTATCTTTGAATTTTCTTTTAATACAACTAATGGTTTATTTCCTACATCGAGTGTAATATTAAATTTGATAACTTAGAACTCCTTGACCTTTTAAGTAGATTGCATTTTATTTTATGTTATCATGTCTATTGTTGTTTCTTACATGTTTGTTTCTCGTACTTGAACAAAAAGAACGAAAGAAAGCTGGAGCAAGGAAGCAAGATCACCATCAGGTGGATTAGTGTTATAAGAGGTAGGCCCTCTTATTCGATTCTAATCTAAGGAAATTTACATTAGATTGTCTTGTTTGTGGCTAGACCCACTCTCTTGGGCTAGAGGGAATCTTCCTACTCCACAGACTGTGTAACAGAGAAGGGAAGTTTGGGGATGTATTTGTTTTGGTCATTAGCATTTCCAGATGGAATCATATGCACATTAGGAGTGTGCCCTAGAAAAATGAGTCTGTAACCATTCACTGAGAGGACAATTGGCGTAGGATTATAGCGCTGGATATTGGATGCAAATTTGACCTTGCAGTGGATTATGGACTTCCTGGAAAAAAGGTGAATCCTGGTATTACTTTGAGGGTGGAGGTTTGAGCCTCTGGATTCCCTTGTTGTGGATGCAGGCATCGTATCCTTTTATTTGTTGGTTGAGAAAAGGTGCATATGTGAATATGTGTGTATCATTGTAAATATTGTATCGAGCTATGTTAAATATATGTGTATATGTATCATTGTTAAATATGTGTGTATATGTGGTTATTATTATAAATAAAATAATGAGTTGTGTTATAAAGCTCCACTAAATGGTATGTTTGTCATATTTAGCAAATGGTCATTGAAAATACTGCAACGAGCTATGTTATAAAGCTCCATGCGTAGTATGTTTTATTTTCAGTAGTCTTGCCAGTTACAGGTGTCATTGAACACTGAGGACAGTGTTACCCCAAGGAGGAGGGTTCTGTAACAGCCTGTCGAAGCCTCGAAATTCACTGCGACAGCATGGGGGATAACCACCCAATTCGGACCTTGAAAGCAACTCCTTTTCAGTTTGGTGTAGTGGCTCCGACTGGGGATAATGGCACGAATTTCCCAGAAAAGATTTATTTTATAATGATGTTGGGGTGATATAATATATAACGAAGAATGTTTTAACTAAAAATTATCTAATCTAAACAATAAACACATGCATATACTATTTCTATTATTTATCTTACTATATATATACCTAAGAATAATCTAAGATATGTGATCTATAGAGATGACTTAAAGCAAATGGTAATGAAGATTATTCAACTTCTAAAAGAAATGAAATTGTGAATGATAATTGTTTTGTCTAAATAGTTAGACAAAACAATGGAGAAAACTTTATCACATATAGTAATTGTGTGTGTATTCAATAAGGAATTAGAGCTAAAACATCATATAAAAGTGCAACAATGTAAAACTATAACTCAAATTTCCTACATAACAAATATAAAAAAAATGTTGCTAGTTCATAAATGAAACACAACCATAAGATAAAAATACCATATATGAAATGTCTTGCTCGTGAGATCAGCAATATTTATCCACTTTCTTCCAATCAAATATACCCTAAGAGTATAGAAGTGCAATTTCAGTAGAGTATGCTTCAATATTCAAGAAAAATAGATCATGTTCCAATTATTTCATCAAAACCTTCACAAAAATACAAAAGTACAATCTCTTGCAAAGTGTTTTTGATAAAATTATGGACCCCTCTCTAAATGCATGAGAGAGGTTTAAATACTATAATACATGTTTCAAAAATAGATTATTACAAAAAAAGATGAGGAGGCTTCAAACAACCTTCCTCAGAGTAAGCAATATAAAAACTAAAAATAACAAATAAACTAATGACAAGCTTCTTCAAATTGAATTGTCTTAGTCAGCCACTTGGTCCTTCAGATTGCAGATATCCATCATTGGTTTCACCTGGGGCGGTTGGCCTATTGCAAATTTTAGTTGTCTTGCAAACACGACATTTGAGAGAGCTCACACCATTTTTTATGCAGAACTAGTTAAGCATCATAGAGTCATCCATTGGCTATGTGGTTTTACCAAACACTGATAGTATGTCTCCCAATCAATTTTTGGCAGTTGTTTGATTACTTCCTCTTTGGTTTGAGTTGTTCCTTTCCACTGTTGTTCTAGTTGTCTGATGTTTGGGAGAGCCCCTGGTATGCATTCTTTAACGAGGTTGGCATTGTGAAGATTTTCATTTATGGCCTCAATTATGTTGTTTGTTGTACCTGTTGGTGTTGTCGTTGCTCTTTCTGCCTGCTTTACCTGTGTTTCCCAATCTGCAAATAGAATGTCTTTATGGGATTATTCTATCTTTAGAAAATCAACTTTTCTTCCTTCATCAGATTCTTGCCAGGCAATAAGTTTTGAAATCCGTTTATATCTTTCTTCATATTCAAATCTTAGATCAATCACTTGGTTAGTCAATTTATTACTTGTTTCATAGTAAGAATTGATCTCTGAGATTTTTCAGCAGAACATCTCTTGTTGCTATGTCAATAGGGAATTTAACTTGATTGCCTCTTTGATGAAATCATTTGTCTAAGGGTTATCTTTGAATCTATCTACCATGGCATGCATGTGGAAAATCTGTGAGTCTTTCTCTGACATGCTTGCCTAGTGTTGTAACCTTATTTGCTTAAAATCCTCTTAAAGTTGCACTACCTATTGTTCTGCAAATATTCGTACTTTTTTTTTCTTATTCCAATTGATGTTCCAGCAGTTGTATTCTTTGTTCTTTTTCTTTAAGCAGAATTTGGACCTCTGTTGTTTTATCAATAGTTGTGGTGGCATAGGCACCTACAAACTGTGACAACTTTGTCAGGTTCTCATATGGATCAGTAGGAGTGTCTCTCCATACAACTTCCATTGATTCATTCCAAAGAGTTGCAACTATTGTTGTGTTTAATTTCCTCTTCTTTCTTTGTATTTTTACCATGGCCTTGTGTGTAGGGCTATAAAATATGTCCATAGGAGGTATTTCTTCGATTTTTAAGACAATTTAAGAAGTGGGGAAAGCCAAGATGACCTCAATATCTTGAGTGTTTATGATTCCTTGCTCTGTTGTCTCTGGATTTGTTACCTGTTGAGTTTGTTTCGGGGTCTGGAATCCAGATGTTTCCTCAAGACTTGCTCATGTTTGGAGCTTTTGATTGAATTGCTCCCATTCCTTGTCTAGATCAATAACTAGAATTTTTCTTGTCTGAGACTATGGGGAGTCAATCTCTGTATATTTCTTTTCCAAGGCCTTTTCGGTCATTTCCTTAGTATTTCCTTCTTTATTCTTCTCATAATCCTTATTGGGGCTTTCTTCTTCACTCTGAGGTTGGTGCTCTGAATGTTTTGATTTCTGAGTTGATTTTTCTTGTGATTCTTCATCATAATTCTCCCTAGAATTTCCCTCTAGGTTTACGCTAGGAGTAGGTTCTCTCATTTGTTCAATTTGTAACAGGTCCAATGGGACCTTCAACAATATTTTATTTATGTATACATGAAAAGCATTGATATCATTCGGGCTTAATTGTAGTGATGCTAAATGCAAGACGACCTGTGTAAATGATTCTACTGCCTGGAAGAGGTCGTCAAACGGATCTTCCTCATGAGTAAACTGTCTAATTTTAACCATGGTAGTGAAGTCTTTGGCAACTTGATTTGGGTCAAATTGTCGACCTGGAATCGTGGCTAGTTTTAGAGATGTAATATTCTCTATTTCTTTTGTTGCGTGCCCATAATCATGCAGTGCGAAAGCACCACACTCTTGTGGAATGGTTGGCCAAATGAACTTCTTCATTTCCTTTATGGCTTTGGTTAACCCATCCCCCGATGTCTGGTAAGCTATCTCTCTTGCCAGTAGTTTGTCTATAAAATAATATGGCAGGACATGTGGAGCTGCAATGCTCCCAAAAACTCTGATATAAGTAAATGTTTCTTCACCAAACCATCTTGCGACTGACAAGATGTCTATCTTTGCCTCTTTAGAAAGCCTGGGGACCGTTTTATCAAAAATGGTTTTATAAATGGGTAACATAATACCATGGAAAAGTCTGTAAAAATGGGAACTGAATTGGGATTCCCACATGATTTTATGATACACATAGATGGGGAGAGGGTTCTGTGTAGTCCACTTCCAACCCATGTTTGGAAATCGTGAGCAAAAACAAATGGCGTCCATTACATAAGCGCCCATATAAAAAGGGGGAATAGTTTTTGAGGAGATATTTCTCTTTTTCCTATATTTCCTAATATCCATAGCTAAATTATCTGGCGAAATATGACTCCTTCATAATCATTGTGTTAACTACTGCATCAATCAATGGAACCCACTCTATAAAAAATTTGGTACTATCAACCTTCCCAAATAGTTTACACATCATCACAGCTGCGAAATTATGTGGAGCTTAGAGGGATGAAATTGGCTACATATCGGATTTCTCCCGTTTGAATTTACCATAGCCCGACCTCCAGCTTTGTGTAACGTCCATTGGGTCCTCGTTTTCTTTGGCAAAATGTTCAAGAAAATATTTATCATAGAGCTTTTGTGGCTCTGATAGATGGTATATCTGTTGCAAGTTGTCTGGTGCAAAAGATCCCATAACCTCATGTCTTGAATTTCTAAAAGTCCTATCTGAAATATTCACATTATCAATTACCCATTTCACCATATCTGTGTATGGTAATATCTTGGGCCTTGCAGCTATTCTGTGTAGAAATGAACATGCTGCCTCAACATAGAAAGCCTCGGATGATACTTCAGCATCAATTGTCGCCTTAGCTTCCAGTGGTCTCGGTTTTTCTCCTTTTAGTAAGTTATATGTTGCTTCCCACTATGTGGTCCCTCCGTCTTTATTGCAGGTGGTATAAGAGAAGAGTGGGGGCATGTTCGATTTCTCATACGTAGTAGATTTTCATTTCTTCGCCATCTTTTCAAACATTGTTTCCTTTGGAGGTTCCCTAAAATTGTGAAATGGAGATTATCAGATAATCGCACAGAACATAAATCACAGGGAAAATGCAATGATACAGTTAATTCTGAAAAATGGCAAGGAAGAAGCTTTGATTTGAAAATAAGCTCTTTCCATTATTTCTTTTATTACTCATTTAAACCATTACATCGCAAATTTGTAACTAATACTTCAAGTTGATGTGTTAAAGCCTGCGATACCATTTATGTGATTGTGATCAATGGTAATTATCACAATATCGCAACATCGCAATATCAATTATGTGTCATTTCGAAGTTATTTGGCATTTTGTGATATGCGATGCGAGCGACATACCTTTTACCCTTTTGGAGCGCATTTCACTTTAATGAATACTTATCCCATAAAGTAATTGTTTACCATGTGTCAGATCTTATAAAAGTTATAACTATTTTTGCATAATTCCATTGGGTCCGGATCACATCGCATTTCGCAACTTATTCATGGTTCACAAGTTTGGCATTTGTGTAAAAGCAGCGATGCGATGAACATTTTACTTATCATGTCGTAATATCGCAAATCACATATCATTAAGGTTTTCATGTTTTGAACTTTTATGAATGCGGTTATGCGATTGCGATAAGTACTTTGTTTCATAAGAAATGTGTTAAGCCTTAGATTTAATGAAAAGTTCAATAATACCATAAGTCTACTACGGTGGTCCCTTTTATCACAATTTGCAGATTCCGATTGTCAATTAACCTTTGTTATGTAAGATTCAATGATTTGCGATAAAGCGAGAATGCCTAGTCAAGAAGGGATTTTGGCTTGATATCTTAAGTTTATTCAAAATTTTATTTCTAATAGTTCAAAAAAAGGAAGCTCTCATTTGCTAAGTTTTTTGTAAAAAAATTAAAGGGTCCCCATTTATTAATAAAATATTATTAAATCAATAAATGGGGGGGTTGTTGAGCGGTACAACAATTGGCGATTCACTGGAAGAACCAGTTATCTCTGATATTTTTTTGAAATTTGTAATACTTCCAAAATAAAGATAATTCAGGAAATATGGATGATATGAAATTTAAGATAAGTAACATTTCTCTGAATCAGAAAACAAACTCACCTTATTACAATTCATTTGAATTCCTCTTCAAAATGAAAATTCCTTTGTTTATATCAGTCTTTACTTAGTTTAAAGATAAAGTAGGGGGCTCTCAAAGATCAGCTTAGATGTACTCATTTGTCACTGGTAGAGCATGCTGCCAGTAGGCGTCCATAGCCTTGACAAGATTACCTTTTAACCATGAATGATTCAGTACCCCATCCAGATAAGAGTGCAATTTTTAGAGATAAATTCAAAATCACATACTTATTTTCTTCCTTTTTCCTTTTTTTTTTTAACAGTTTATTTTTTCTAAAAGAAAAAATCTTACTTAAAATTCATTGTCTTGGTTTGGTAGCCAAATAGTGACAATGCCATTCACTGGTTATAATTTAACCGAACAATTTGGATGATGATGAGACCCTTGTCTTTTGATTAAAATAATATCAAACCGTAGTTATAAGGAGAGCTTCAGCGTAAATCACATAGGAAAGACTTTTGTCGACGCGTTTCGAACCAACTAGTGTGGTTCATCGTCAGGACGAGTTGAAGAAACAGATCAGGCCTAGCAGGTTAAATAGACTGAGCAGAGACTCCAACGGCTATATAGCGGCTATTTTTGACCCTAGGTCCCAGTCCAACTTGTCTTAATAGATTTAATATTATTATTAATATTAAAATTGATAATACAATATTCCATTTCTCGAAATTAGTAAAATTAGGTATTGTGAATAGAATCTTATGCAATTTATTTAATTAAATATTAATAAATTAATATAAGGTTATTAAAAATTAATTATTAGTTTGAATGATTTCTTTTGAAAACTTAGATTACTATTGTTTTTATAATATAAAATTAATAATATAATAATTATTCTAGAATTAGTAAACTTAGTTAAATGAATGAGTAATTTATGTAAAATTAGTTATAAATGAATGGTAATTTAATTAAATTACATACATACGGCTATAAATATTACTAAAGGGTGCTTATAAATTCCGATCCGAAAATAATGATGAAATTCAAAAAACAAAATTATTATTTATTAAATTGAAAACTAAATATATATAAGAATTCTATATTACAG
This sequence comes from Pinus taeda, assembly GCA_000404065.3. Taxonomy (NCBI): domain Eukaryota; kingdom Viridiplantae; phylum Streptophyta; class Pinopsida; order Pinales; family Pinaceae; genus Pinus; species Pinus taeda. The sequence goes on from APFE030373557.1 coordinate 23,619, forward strand.
GTATGTTAATTTACTACTTACCATTGATGTAATATTAATTCTTTTTCTGTTTATAAAAATTATTAAGAATACCACTTATTAATACTATTCATAAGAGGTTGGATTAAATATGAATTGAAATAAATATAAGTATATTATAGCACCTAGATAGGCCCTACTTATTACCGCTGGTTTAAGGAGCTGAAAATACAAATGAAGAACTCACTGATAAACATAAAATGACAATAACAAGAATACATGATAAGTCTATTCTTGATGAGACCTCTTATCTTTTAAGTTTTAGTATATTTTAGAATTACACTCTAAAAAGAGAAAAGTTTATTGGATGGGGAGAATCATTGACTCCTTAAGAGTTTCTGGATGACAATTATAGAGCTAAATATGCTTATCTACAGAGAGTCTTTATTTTGTTAAAGATACTTTTCTTAATTGATAATAGAATAAAAGTCTCTTTATAAAGTTGGGGTTTCACAAAGAATATATAATTTTGGTGGAAACAAGCAGATTTCAGAGAGATAACCTAACTTATTTTCAAAAGTTATAATTATTTCCTTAAAAATATCTACTTATACAAGCGAAAAAATAAAAAATTAAAAACTAAGAGATTTTTTATTGTAAGGCCAAAAGTAAATACTATTTAACTTTTACTTAACTAGGAAAAGTAAAGGCGATAATGTACAAGGGATAGAAGAGGTTATCTTCTATGAAAAAAATTCTTCAAAATCTGCCCATTCACAAGCAGAGAATCTCTCTTGCCTGATAAATCTTACAATAGAAACGTTGGTGGGCCGATTTGTTCTACAATTTGTTGGTTTATGGGGGCCTAACCCAGGTTCAGAGTTAGTTAGCCAAACAAATCCCTACACTACTGGCCCTTTCAGCATCAGCCTGCGGAGCGCAGACTAAAGTCTCACCCGAAGCTGTATGGGGGGTGCTAAAACCAAGTTTTTGCACCCTTGAAATGGATGTGATGTCGATTTATTCCAACAAGACCTGTCTTCATGCAAGTTTCCTCGTGCCCTGTTCTATCCTTCAGCACATGCATGATCTGTTACAATTGACCTTCACGCAGCCCTAATCAGGGGCTGAGATGCTTTCACGTTGCTAGGGCAGCGAATTGCGTTATTTCCCAAACTAAGCTAAGTAACTTACTTATCTTATTGACAGATCTGAATTGTCTTCACTTAAACAAATGTTCTTACTTGCGTCCACTTAACCAATACAGTCATACACATTCGCGCATCATATAAGCATCAGAAGTGAAATTCATACCCAATATAACATATGCATAAATAGGAAATAAAAATGCAGAAATGATAGAAACTTCTCTTTATTAATATTTCTGGATGATTACAGGCTCAACTCGCCCTACACACTCAGCTACAGGGGTCTGCGGACTCAGTTGTGGACTACTAGGCCTCTACACACTCAGCTGCAGAGCCTCTACCTATGCTATGACTCAAAACTTAGACTTACACTTCAAAACTATCTCGCATACATATGCATTATCTTATCTTAGATTAGATGCCTTTGACTACATAGAGCTTCGCTCTATTTATACAATTCCATGGTTCGTGGACCATGGATAGATCTTCTACACCGACATACATTATAAAAATAAGGACAAACAACCCTTTGACTCCTTTACAACTACGCGCTCCAAGCCCACAAAATGTGAACTCTTTACATTGGAATTACAATGGACCAAAGTCTGGGCTCTTAGCCCCAAAACTACCCTTGGGGGATCCCGCGACCAATAGGCCACCAACACAAACATCGTGACTCGCCCTCGAGTCACTCTGCAGGTGCGGATATCTTAGCGCAAAGACCTCCCAACTCTGATTGGATCGTTGCAAGTTCGATAGCGCACTCAGCGGCTGCCTGCTGGACTTCCTCTACGCGTTCTTCGGTGATCGTTGTTGTTGAACTGTTTCCCTGAATCCTCTCCTGAGTTGCTTGCAGTTATGCAAGCTTTGATTTAATGGAGGCTATAATTGTATAAGCCTCATTGATCCATGGTTGTAGATGCGCTTTAAAAACTGCCTCTTTATGCCAAGCGACATCCACCTGCTCCTTGAGCACCTTTGCTTGCTGCATCCTTGCAAGCCCCCGTGTAAGGGCAACCGTCTGCGTAGTCCCTTTTACCTCATCGTATCTCTGTTGCAGCTCGCGCACCTCTGTCTCTAGGCGCTCTATGTTCGAGTCCTCCTATGGGGTGGTTAGGACCTTGAACGATTGTTCGAAAAACTTCATGCAGTCTATCACTACACTCTCAACCACCGCCATTGTTGTTGTGACTACGGTGGTACATTGTTATATGACCTTCGGCGGAGTTAAAATCTAAGCCTTCAACTGCAGCTCTGGGATCTGCAGGTTCAGCTCCAGCTGAACCCTGACCGTCTCTTCTCTTGCGTCGCGCACCCCTATGGCTAACTTACGGACACGTGCCTCCACCAGTTCCTTATCTTGGATGACCAACTCCGGGACCATCTGGTAGACTTCCTCCACAACCTACACTATCTATTTGTTCTACTCCACTGCCTCATTACGATGCAGGCTCAACTGCTCAACGTTGATGCGCTGCTCGCTCGTTACTTGTAGAGCATGACTTTCCTTGGCCCGAACTTCTGCAGTGACTCCATCGTACAAAATATAGAGCATCTCTCGAGGGAGCACAGTCATGTTTAACCCGACCCCTTTCAAACTGCTGACCATAGGCCTGTCGGCCTTCTCTATGATGAGTGCTCCATCTAGTAGCACTATTGTGTTGGTCATCTTGGCGTGCAACATTTCCTCGACAGCTGAAGTGCCGACTACAAGGCTGGTGGACACTGTGCCAGCCTGTGGAGTGCACACCTGCAACTCCTACATTTGTGTCCAGAGAGCCCCCAATACCAACTGGTGTTGTTACTCAAACTACTCCAAGGCTTCTGCAATGACATCCCTCATTGTTTCATCGATATCATGCAAGTACCCTTCAGTAAGGGTGATAGGGTCGAAAGATGTCTTTGAGGCCTTTGTTTTCTTTCACGGCCCTACCTGCTCTTGTGGTCACGGATGGTTGAGCTGGGTGTACATTGTTTGCGGGTTCCTGCCATCTTGTTCTGTGTCTGTCTCCGGTTTTGGCGAAAGTGACTTCTGTCCTTGCACTCTTCTTCTACTATTCTACTAACTTTGCAGCGTCACATGCCCCCTCGGCCTTAGCCACTGCTTCTTCTTTCCTGCACTTTTCCGCCAGTTGTGCCATCCGCAGTTTTGACTCTTCCTTCTTCTACTGTGCAACGGACTTCTTTGCTTCCACCATGGAGTCAGTCAGAGCGCACCACTCTAGCGGTCAAGACTCAAGGATTGTGAAAATTACATCATCGGTTGCCAAGTATGGTAACTCATGCCACGTCTTCATAGGGTCCTTCCGCGCCCTTATGAAGACATGGTGGAAGTCGGCTTTGAACTCTACAAAGCTCTACAAACTATTGTAAACTATGGGCAATAACCGCGGCTTGTGATTGATCCCCATCCAGATGTTCATCTCCATGAGCACCCAAAATATCTTGCTCCCTCTAATATGCTACGCGTCTTTGGTCGCCCACAGCAAAGTGTACTTCGCTGCCTCTGGAAGGTCATGTGCAATCAACAGGAATTGGCTATATTGAAGCAACTCCCATGCCACTAGTACTATCAACAACAAGAGCCATGCGTAATGAAATGTTTTTCCCTACTCTTGTGCCTCGCAATAGCTCGCAAGGTACTCACCGCATAGATAGTTTGCCCAATTGAACTGGACCCCTTCTGTGCATTACTTTGCTAGTGCAACCACTAGCAAGGGAAACTCATCCGAACAACACTTTCGCATCACCTTTCCTACCAATACCTGTGTCACAACCTTGACTGCAGGGTTGTTGATGTTGGAGATGGCATACCCCCGCTTCTTCTTCTCCAACTTAAACTTCTTTTTCGTTGCCTCCGTGAGGGTCAAATCGCTACCTTTTCCCTCTGAAATATTTGATGGGTCCTCCCCTACGCAAGGTAGCCGTGTAATCCGGTGAACTAGATGGTCTATGATCCTCCAGCCACAAGCACCCATCATGCACCATGCAGAGCAACTACCTGATGACAAAAAGGGTCACTCGGGTGCGGTGGTAAGGTGGCACCCAAAGCAGGTTTAACAACCATACTTTGTCAACACCTTTGAACCATTTGCGTGGCTCCAACTCTATCATTCCATCTGGCGCGTCTATCTTTTGGCGCATTAGCTTCGCAGTCACTAAATGCGGGAACTTCTCGTGGTCTACGAGGTCCCAATCTTCAAATTTCAATACGAGAACCTGTCCCAAGTGCGCACCCTCAAAAATCATATCATTTGGGAGAAAGGGGTTTGTAGGGAGCTCTTGCTCTCATCTATATCCTTTGGAATCTCAGCTTTACCCTTTCACGGAGGAACATATTCCGACAACCTAGTGAAAGGATCCGCGCCCTGGGTTTTGACTTCCATCTCTACATCCTCCTCTTTCACCAGGATTTCTTCAAACTCTTCCTCCTCATCGGTCTCTAGGTTAATGGCCTTCCTCTTTTCCTCCAATGTTAGCTTTGTACTCAGTGGATTTTTGGGCGAGACGCGCACCGGTATCATGGCATGTTTATCCTTCTTGGGTCATGACGTGCATGGTGATTTAGGGACCTCAGGGATTACTCCAGCGCTCTATGGGGCTTCTACTTCCGCAATTTCCTGCGCGGCTGCTTCGGCTATCACTACGCCTATGTCCATGGCTTCTTTGAGTGTTGACATAGTGCTATTCGACAGTTCTCTCAGCGTCTCTGGTAATTGCTCAAACAATAAATTCGCTCTTAGAATATCGAATAAGTCTCGGTTCATGAACACCTGAGTGCGCAACAACTCAATTCTCAAATTGCCAAGTGTTGTTTATTGGACAACCACTTGTAATTTTAGTGCCTTTTGAATTTGAATTTGACCGTTCGTCCCCACATTCGGTCCATCAATGCTAGATTGGCGGTATATTTTTAAGAATGTAGCCCATAAAGTTCACCTTAAATGACTGTCCCCCACTCCATTTGGCTTCAAGCCAAGCATCCCATCGTGAATAGTGACTATAGCGATCACTTTATAGCAGACCTTGGCGCCAGCGCAGCTGTCTTCGCATTGTCGCGGTCCCTGTGACACTTCACTACTGTGTGCAGTATTGACATCACACAGTTCCCGAGCAGAGTAGTTTATAGTCCCGCGCCTCCTTTCAACTGCCTGGAGCACTAAAACTGTGCTCCGGTCGGCTAGTCAGGTGGTAGGGCCACCTGTGTATGGCTTCAAATGACTACCATTCACTTTTCCTGGGAAGTGATCGCCATTCAATTTTACCAACTGTACCGCACCACCATCTGTAATCTCCTTAATAATATACGCCCTAACTAGTGCATTCTAAATTGTCCTAGGAATTTATCAAACTTACTATCATACAACAACACCAGATCGTTTACCTTGAACGTTCACAGCTTGATGTGTCAGTTGTGCCATGCCTTTTCACGCTGCTTTTGGACTTGCTCGTGAAATCCAACCAAAAATCATTCTTCTTCAAGCTCATCCAACTGCGCAAGCCTCTCCTTGAGGGCTCCACGATCCATCATACCTGTGAGTGTTGCTATGCGTAGATTAGGCAAGATATTTTCCATAGGCATTACAACTTCCACTCCATAGACAAGCCTAAAAGGTGTTTGTCCCGTCAGTTTCTTGCATGTCGTCTAATAAGTCCATAACACTGCAAGTATGCGTAGGTCCCAATCACTTCGCTATGCATTGCATACCGCGGTCAACGCAATTTCCAATATTTTGTTGAAGGCTTCTACTATCCCGTTATCCTGTGGGTGATACGAAGTGTTCAGGAAGTGTGTACTGCGATCGCTCATCAAAATCTCCGGACATCCATTCAAATAAAAGCTTCGCGGTAGTCGCGCTCATGAAATTCTTCATCTGCTGCGCTTCTACCCAACGAGTCAAATACTTCATTGTAGTGATAATGTACCTCGCGCCTATCTTTCCTTGGAGTTTGATGGGTCCTATAAAATCTATTGCCAATTTTTCAAAAAGTTGCAACATCATTTGTGGATTCGAAGGCATCTCGTCCCTCTGTGATGGCTTACATGTTCTCTGACATACGTCACACACATTGCGATATGCTTTTGAATCCTGATGAAGGGTTAGCCACCATAACCCTGCACGTAGAATCGTCTACACGGTTGCTCTTCCTGCATAATGTCTTACCAATCTGTAAGTCCCCCCCAACACATGCTTATTGACCATGTATTTTAGCGCGGAGTACATGCGCCTCTGTGCAGGTTGGGGCTTTTCTCCATAGGCATGCGTCCACTTGGCCAGATGTGTGCGCGAGTCATCCTATCCATCATACTTGTCTGTTAGTCACATCTTAGGCTTCCCAAATCATGTCCACATCACTCTCCTACATTCGTGCCAATCATCAAAGCTTCCTTTGTGTGTACCCCACCTTCTTGCGGGCGTAGTGCGCAGTACCCAGTCCAATGCCTGGAAGCATTGCTTTTCTGGCACCTCCCTTTCGAATGCATCCAAGAAGGTATCTACCTCTTTTAGACCATCATAAGTAGGTAGATCTCTGACTTTTGTCGACACACAACGCAACGACTTGGTCATCATATTGCAATTCAACGTAGTTACTTCATGTAACCGATTCTTCCAGTGTTTTATTTCTTCATCGGAATCAGAAGTGCAGGAGCTCTCGCACTGTTATCTTATAGATACAATCCAGATCATCATCACTCTCATAGTCGCGGACCGACTTTGTATAGCACGATCCTTCAACAGGGTCCAGGGGTATAATGACACACGGTGACTTCTTTTCGAAGATCATTTTTTGCTTCTTCAGATTAATTACCCCATTCATATCAGTGGCCCAGTCAATTCCCAAGAGCACGGGGTAGGGATTGCTATCGTCAACAATCTTTATTACTTCAAAATATTCCAGTGCACTTGCTCCCCCAATATCCACAGTTATTCCCTACAATCGCCCCATGGGTATGATTTTCTGTTGGTTCACCATTCTCAGCTGAGTTGGATACCATGGGAGCATGGGTCTCCCCATTCGCTCCCATGTCTATTTTGGAAAAACATCGCATCTGATCCAAAATCCAAGATGACTTGATCCATTTCATATTCTCTGATCTGCACGGTGGGTCTCATTTCTTGTCTTGTTCTTGTCTTATGTTTTCCAATCTTGCGGACTACACATGGTTCACCTAACGCAGTCCCAGCGCATCTATTGATCAGTTCTTGTAACCACTTTACAGCCTTACTGTCGCTCAATAACTTCATATAGGTTTCCAAGAAAGTTGTCAGCATGGATGGGTCCATTTCCAACTCAAGATGATCTTTGCTCCCTGACGTGGAGGCCTCAAAGAAGCTCTTCTTAGCTTCCATAAAGGTTTCCCGAACGTGCTCCAAATCAAACTCAGCTTCTTTCGTCGGGGCTTTGCGAACGCAGGTACTGCCTTACGGATGTTTCCCCTTGTGATCTCCCATCGTGATTCCACTCCGGAGCACAATATTTACGTTCATATCTTCCTCGCGCGGCTTAGACCTCATCATCTGCAGGTTCTCAGTCGAGGGAGGGGGTAACGCTCTTTTGTCATGGATCCTAGATATCAGTGTAGGACAATCTTCTGCCTCATGATCAAACAGTGTGCAATACTTGCATGACAGGTGTGTTGGATTAGTTCAATCACGGGCATAGTGTCCTGGCCCTCCGTAATTGTAGCAAATCAATTCTCTGCAACCTCTACCACGTCCTCATCTGCGCCCCTGAAATCCTATCCATGCCCTTCCTGCATTCTGGTCAAGGGGCCACATTTTGGCCTGAACCCTATAGGTGGGAGTTCTACCATCATCAATTCATAGCTCCTACAAGTACGCTCGTCATGTTCCATTGACCTACAAAAGTTACAGAACAACTGTTATGAAGTTTGCGTATACTTCTGTAGCAAGTGGAAGTTATCTATGGCATGTTTCCCTACTATTTAATAGATAGTGCACCACAAAGCAGGCATCGCACTAGGTCCTTCTTGAACTTTTGGCCTTAAAGGCATCGGTCCTCTTCCTACAAGGTAATTTGTAAAAACCGGGCAGTGGTCTTTATCATGACCCTGACTCTTTCATTTTACACACCATACTTCTTCGCGCACTTTTGGTCAAACCATCTTGTCCTGTTTTAGACTCTACATCTGAAGGCATAGATTCTTCAGTTGCACATGGATCTTCTAAACTCCTAGGTTAGGACCTTGCATCAGGGTCTCATATAGCCTCATAGCGATCCCTAAGGCCTCTCCCTGAGTTGTTATTTTCTGCTGCGACAACGCACTCCTCAAGTGTGGTAGTAGTGAAGCTACAAACCACTCACAATGTTGTCCACGATCTGTCAGATTCATATTTGCTTCACAAATCATACATTTCAGCCTCTGATCTAGTTCCTAGCACGTCCCACCTGGTAGCACTGTGATTTTTTTGCATCCAATAATCTATTGTGCTTCAGATTTAGGCCTGCTCAATTCTCTATTTAGCATTGTTTGGATATCTGCAACTCTCGCATTTGGCATATTGTTGGAGTACTTAATATACTAGGTCAGCGTGTGATCTTGCAGGGCGCTGACCAACGTCGATTTCTTTAAAAGGCCATCTGTAACACCTTGTGCTTCCCATATAGCCCTTACAACAAACCAGAATTGGTCTGAATCTTCATTTCCCAAACCTTTGAACACAGGAAACTTCACTGTGTTTTCCATACTAAATTGCGGTGGTGGTGGAGTTGGTACGGGCGAAGATGGAGGTGATGGCAGTGAAGCCGGTGGTGCTATGGGTGGATGTGGTATTCGTGGAATTCTTCGTCTTATCAAGTGAATAGCACTTTGCGGAGAGACCTTCACGAGCTCTTCCTTGTCCCCTCGCGGAGGTGAAATCAAGGGACTATTCTTTGGACCCTTATTTCCTTCGTTCATGTAAACCTTTCCACTTTGCATAGCCTCAAACATCAAGGTAACTGCATAACCCACTTTTTGCACAATAACATTTTAATCCATGTATTCAAAAATTTTACATACTTACCTCGCGGTCCTTTGAGAAAGCATCGCTCTACCTTGTTATAGCTGACTGAGGTGTCGATCGCTAACTCAGTAACAAATCCTCCTATAATACAATCGAGCCAATGATCAATGGCACGCGCGATCTTATCCCCCGATGCTTCCAATCTCTGCACTAGCTATGGGGTCCACACAATAGGACCATCAAGCTTCCACCTTCCTTGGCCATCTGTTAGCTTCACAATCCACTCGTATAGCTCAGTAGGGAAGGACGTGAAAAATATTTTATGGATATTTGTATACAGGTAACTGTCTAGCCACTCTTCTTTTAACAGTCACGGGTTTCTATTCTCCTACACCACGAACTCGTGAATTCTTTTGTCCAACCAGCCTTTAATTTCTTTCTTAGTTGGATTCCAATGATACGACATCACACGTCTCTATGCAAACTCTGGTCCCGGCAACGAAACCATTTGTTGTCTTATGGGGACCCCACCCAGGTTTAGAGTTAGTTAGCCAAACAAATCCCTACACTACTGGCCCTTTCAGCATCAGCCTGCAGAGCGCGAACTGAAGTCTCACCCGAAGCAGTATGAGGGAATGTTAGAACCAAGTTTCTGCACCCTTGCGATGGATTTGATGTCGGCTTATTCTAACTAGACTTGCCTTCACACAGGTCGCTTCGTGCCTTGTTCTAACCTTCAGCACATTCGCGATCCATTACAATCGACCTTCGCACATCCCTAATCAAGGGCTGAGATGCTTTCGCGTTGCTAGGGCAGCGAACTGCGCTATTTCCCAAACTAGGTTAAGTAACTTACTTATCTTATTGACAGATCTTAATTATCTTCACGTAAACAAATGTTCTTACTTGCATCCACTTAACCAATACAGTCATACACATTCGTGCATCATATAAGCATTAGAAGTGAAATTCATACCCAATATAATAGATGCATAAATAGGAAATAAAGATGCATAAATTATAGAAACTTCTCTTTATTAATACTTCCAATGATTACTGACTCGACTCGCCCTACGCACTCAACTGCAGGGGTCTGCACACTTAGCTGCAGACTACTAGGCCTTTGCGCACTCAGCTGTAGAGCCTCTACCTACGCTATGACTCAAAACTTAGACTTACACTTCAGAACTATCTCGCATACATTTGCATTATCTTATCTTAGATTAGATGCCTTTGACTACTTAGAGCTTCGCTCTATTTATAAAATCCCATGGTCCACGAACCATGGGTAGATCTTCTACAGCTGACGTTACATTATCAAAATAAGGGCGGACAACCTTTGACTCTTTAACAACTACGCACTCCGCACCCATAAAATGCAGAGTCTTTACATTGGAGTTACAAAGTTGGACCAAAATCTGGGCTCTTAGCCCCAAAACTGCCCTTGGGGGATCCCGCGCCCAACACAATCTGAAATGGGCCAAACCACATTCTTTCGAATTTGGTATGCTTACCTTTATCCTCGTGTGCTTTATTCCACTTCAATATAAGGTCTCCTAGTTGAAAAGATTTAGGACTTACAGAATTTGCATGAAAGGAAGATTTAACAAACTGTTGATTATGGGCATTTATGATTTTGGCTTTCTCTCTTTCTTCTTTGAGTTTGAGGATTTGTGATTTCCTTAATTGCATAAAAGATGAAGGATTTTCTTCAATAAATTTAACTAGGGCTAGAGAGGTAATAGCTACATTTGTAGGAATGACAACTTCTTTCCCATAGACCAGATTAAAAGGAGAAGTGCTTATTGAGGCCTTCTGTGTTATTTGATCTACCCATAGAGCAAATGTTAAAGATTTATGCCAGTTTCTTTGACTCTGATCAATAGTTCGTTTGATGATACTTATGAGATTTTTATTTTTTGATTCAGCTAAACCATTTCCCCGAGGATAATAGTTACTAGAATATTTAAGTTTAAAAATTCTTTTGAGAACGAATTTTGCCGTAGCAATTCCTGTGAAATAGGATGCATTGTAAAACATAAGCACAGTTGGTATGCCAAATCTAGTAATAATAAATTAATAAATAAATTCAATAATTTTTTTAGAATTGGCTACCTTTAGTGGAATTTCTTCCACCCACTTAGTGAAGTAATCAGTTGTTGTAAGGATGTATTTATGTTGCTTTGAAGAGTGAGGAACGATCTTACCTATTATGTCCAATCCCCATTGCTCAAATGGTTGTTCAATGTTGACCAGCTGTAATGGAAATGAAGGTTTCCTTTGTCTTCCAACAATTGTTTGACAAGTTTTGCACTTCCTTACATATTCGTGTGCATCTTTGAATAAGGTTGGCCAATAATAGCCAGCATGCAGGATTTTATGCGTTGTTGTGTCTCCTCCAAAATTTCCACCAGCTAGTCCATCATGGAGTTCCTGTAGAACCTTTTCTGTGTCAAATTTTTCAAGGCACCTAAGTAAAACATAATCATAATTATTCCTAAACAAAACATCATTGATGATTTCATATTGCTTAGCTTTTAATCTCAAAGCCCTTTTTCTTTTGTAACTGAGCTGCATAGAGGCATATCCATTTTTCAAATCAAAGATGATATCAACATATTTAGACTCAGTGTCATTGAGGCTTACCTCGGATATTTGTATATCATCACCTGAATCTTCTAGTGCTGGTAAATTGGATGCTCCAGCTAACATTCTACAAAAAACTTGATCTCTAAAAATTTTAGCTAGTTTAATTTCAATGTCATATTCTTGCAATGTTGTCACCCAATTTGCTCTTTTCTCACCTAATTCTCTCTGCATTAGTAAATTTCTCACAAATGAGAATTGGACTATTACTTTGGTGTGAGTTTTAAGAAGAAAAGGTTTGAAATATTTTATTGATTTGAAAACAATGAAAGCTTGCTTTTCAACACCTGGGAAATTCAATTCAGCGCCTTGCAAATTGGAGCTAAAGAAAGAAATCGGTGCTTCAATTTTCTCATCATTGACTTGTGTCACAGTAGCTGCATATGATGTTTCGGAAGCAAAAGTATATAAAATAAAATGATTAGAAAATTTTGGAGTTGCTAAAGAGGGAGAATTTATAATTGCTTGTTTGATAAGATTGAAAGCTTCTTGCTCAGTATGTCCCCATTTAAAAACAAAAATTTTCTTGATCATAGATTGCATGGGTAAAACAATTCATGAAAAGTCAGGGACAAATCTTTTAACAAAAATTATCTGACCTAGGAAATATTGCATGGATTTTTTGTTGTGAGGCAAAGAGATTTCATAAATTTCTCTTATCCTATTAGGATCTATGTGAATGCCATATTTAAATACAATAAACCCAAGAAGTTTACCTTCACTTAAAGCAAAGAAAGATTTCTTTGAGTTTAGAGAGATTTTGTACCTTTTACGAAGTTCAAAGATCTGTCTTAAGTCCTTTAAATGATTATTGCGCTTCTTTGAATATACAATTATATCATCTAAATAAATGACCACAATTTTACTTACCAAACCTTTGAAGGCTATATCCATGACTCTCTGAAATGTTGCACCAACATTGATTAATCCAAATGGAATCCTTTGATAACTGTATGTTCCCCATTTGGTTTTGAATGTGGTCTTTGGTTGATCATCTGGATGTACAAGAATTTTGATTGTAACCTGAAAATCCATCCAGAAAAGACATTAACTCTGAGCCTACAACTCACTGCAGTATTTGTTCCATAGGAAGTAGTGGAAAGTTGTCCTTCTCATAAGCTTTGATGAGATTGCAAAAGTCTATACGAATTCGAATATCACCATTCTTTTTCCTAACTGGAACTAGGTTCAAAACCCACATTGAATGTTTGACAGGAAAAATTATCTTGGCTTTCAGAAATTTATTTAATTCAGATTTGATTTTATCTTCCAAATTTGGATGAATCTTTCTCAACTGTTTCTATACAGGCTTTTCTTCGGATATCATAGGAATAGTATGTTCAATAATGGAAGTATCATATGTCTTAAGATCATCATAATTCCAAGCAAAAACATTTTTATATCTTCTCAGCAAATGAATCAAGGCTAATCTCTCATTGGGTGTAAGACCAAGACCTAGATTAATATTTTATGGTTTAAGATCAGTTCCAAGATTTACTAATTCAAACCTCAATGTTGAACTTTGAAGTTTTGAGTTAGTTGGTTTCTTGAAACTAGCCTTAAGATCATACAGATCTTCCAACTTAACTACAAATTTAGGTATGGGATTTACACTTGTCTTTTGTTTGAGTTGGCGATCATGTTGGTCTTCATCTATTATCTCGTCATCATATGAGCCTTCAAATGTTAGAAAATTTATGATATTCAGATCGTCATTAAAATCTTGTCGATTGGTGATATTATCAAGAATAAAAGGTCTAAAAAATAATTCTATAGAAAATCGGTCAGGACTATAATCTCTTGGTGGTATAACTTTAGATGCAATGTTAGCCGAAAGATCGGAACTTGCATTCTAAAGTCTTGGAATTGGAGAAATGTTAAATGCTACGAAATGTGAGGTGAGGTCCGGGACCAAATATTGATAATGCTTAAAATGTCGAGAAAGACAGTGAATAGTATTCCTTACGTGTTTGATTACAATTTCCGAATCTCTAAAGACTTGAAGGTATTTGATATCAAGGCCTATGGCTTTATACAATCCTTGAATGGTTCATGAGGCACAATACTTGCTAAGGTTTTGCAAATGGGGTAGCAAGCTAAGTGGGCTTGATTGTGGGGAAAAACTCCACAGTTAAGCGCGCTTGAGCCAGAGGAGTTCTGGGATGGGTGACCTCCTGGGAAGTCCTGGTTACCGGGTGCAAGCGCCGGAAGTGATGATTGATGCTATGTGATTCGTTCTCCACATTTCACTAGTTTCAATCCCACTTCTTCACCCCTGTGAGCATCACCCGATGCAATGAGTGCTAAGTGAACTATTCAAAAATCATGAGAAATTAGTCAGTTACGACTACCTCTCATGGAAATGGTCATACGTGAATGACTTACTTAACACATTTGAATCCCAAAATGATATCTAATATAATGCACTGCGTAATCCCCCATACTTAAATTCAAAAAGAGTCAAGGGATCTCTACTTGAATGGTTCATGAGGCACAATACTTGCTAAGGTTTGCAAATGGGGTAGCAAGCTAAGTGGGTTTGATTGTGGAAAAAACTCCACAGTCAAGCGTGCTTGAGCCAGAGGAGTTCTGGGATGGGTGACTGGAAAGTTCTGGTTACCGGGTGCAAGCCCCGGAAGTGATGATTGATGCTATGTGATTCGTTCTCCACATTTCACTAGTTTCAATCCCACTTCTTCACCCCTGTGAGCATCACACGATGCAATGAGTGCTAAGTGAGCTATTCAAAAATCATGAGAAATTAGTCAGTTACGACTACCTCTCATGGAAATGGTCATACGTTTGAATGACTTACTTAACGCAGTTGAATCCCAAAAATGATATCTAATATAATGCACTGCGTAATCTCCCATACTGAAATTCAAAAAGAGTCAAGGGATCTCTAACTTGAATGGTTCATGAGGCACAATACTTGCTAAGGTTTTGCAAATGGGGTAGCAAGCTAAGTGGGCTTGATTGTGGAAAAACTCCACAGTTAAGCGCGCTTGAGCCAGAGGAGTTCTGGGATGGGTGACCTCCTGGGAAGTCCTGGTTACCGGGTGCAAGCCCCGGAAGTGATGATTGATGCTATGTGATTCGTTCTCCACATTTCACTAGTTTCAATCCCACTTCTTCACCCCTGTGAGCATCACCCGATGCAATGAGTGCTAAGTGAACTATTCAAAAATCATGAGAAATTAGTCAGTTACGACTACCTCTCATGGAAATGGTCATACGTTTGAATGACTTACTTAACGCAGTTGAATCCCAAAAATGATATCTAATATAAGGCACTGCGTAATCCCCCATAATTAAATTCAAAAAGAGTCAAGGGATCTCTAATTGAATGGTTCATGAGGCACAATACTTGCTAAGGTTTTGCAAATGGGGTAGCAAGCTAAGTGGGCTTGATTGTGGAAAAACTCCACAGTTAAGCGCGCTTGAGCCAGAGGTGTTCTGGGATGGGTGACCTCCTGGGAAGTCCTTGTTACCGGGTGCAAGCCCCGGAAGTGATGATTGATGCTATGTGATTCGTTCTCCACATTTCACTAGTTTCAATCCCACTTCTTCACCCCTGTGAGCATCACCCGATGCAATGAGTGCTAAGTGAACTATTCAAAAATCATGGGAAATTAGTCAGTTACGACTACCTCTCATGGAAATGGTCATACGTGAATGACTTACTTAACGCAGTTGAATCCCAAAAATGATATCAAAGAATATTGTCAAAACTTAACAAGGAAGGAAAAATCATATTGGAACCTAAAGCAGTCATGGAAATAAGAACCCAAAAACTATGAAATCAATAAATTTCATAGTATCTCATCAAGTGGAAGAACTTAACCACTAAATACTCTACATGGGAGGATGAGGATTTTATATAGAAGCATCCAAAACTACTCAAGCATTGAGGAAAACACTTTTTTGAAGGAGAGGGGCATGTTAGGTCCCTAGTGTAGCCCCATGTTGTTATTAGTGCAACCCCCTTATTGTATCGGTGTGCCCATGTAGTCCCCATATTGTTATTATTGTGTCCCATAGACACCCACTATTGTTGTTTTTGTGCCCTTACATTATTATTGTTATG